>QFFB01002050.1:1529-20504 GCA_003316465.1 Ramaria cf. rubripermanens | reverse complement strand
GTTGTGCTGCAGCATTGTTTAATATTCTTGAAGCCTCGTAAACGACATTTTCTGATAGATTGAGGCGTTAGCAATAACACCAAAGTCTTGAAGGGTTCCAAAACAGAGGCGGTGAGGGCCAAGGGGTGTTTGGAATGTGGTGAGATCATAGGAGTGCTTGGCCAACAGTCTGTGATCGTATCCCACAAACATGTCACCTAACAAGTAGGTTCCATGGCTGCGACACTTCTCAGCATACTGCTCCACTGCTGGTGGCAGACTAGCATCTTGAATTGTGACTGCATTTAATGGCTGGAGGTCATGCACAATACAGAGTGCCCCATTCTTCTTTGCAACGCAGAACCACTTCGAACAGTAAGACGAAGATGACAGTTTGAAAACCCCTGACACTATCTTGTCCTTGACAATGGAAACCACCTGCTCAAATAAACCTGGAGGGATAGGATAGTTCCTCTTGGCACACAGCTCATGTTCGATTGTTGGGATTACTACTGGCTCAAAGTAATCGTCCCTGAATCGTACCTTCTCTGCCTCTGTCAACACCAGACCCTCCTCATTATTCTTCATTATTGCAAATGCTTACCTCACTTCCTCCTGCCACAGGAAACCATCCTTGCCTACTTTCAACGCCTCCCACCTCTCCTTTGTCAACCTTTCTCCATACTCATACACTGCTGCTGGCTTTGTTGGTAAACGGGTCAGTGATTTCAATGGGTCTTCTGGAAATCTCCTTTTGACATGACATTCTTCTGGCAGGGTTGTTGTGACCGGACGGACATGTCTCTCTACCGGCTTATATCTGTGCGTGACAAGAACATCTGCTGACACAGGCACACTATAGGCCTCCTGTAACCAATAGTTTGCAATTGCTGACCCTGTCACTCGAAGTGCAGGGACTGGCTGTCTTAGCCTGCTGAATGTGGTAAGCTTTGGTACACTTGAGAGGCCTAAATAATGACTGCTGTGTCAGCAAGGTGTAATATGCAGTCGAGTTGGCACCTGTATCCTATGATGGGTGTGTCAAGGGTCATGGATTATCAAGGTCTCTCCAGCATTCATCGTGTCGATCTTCCCAATAGCATGGAATGGCTGACCCAGCAGGACATCATAAGGTTATGTTGTCATTGACCACATGTTCGTGGATTGGGATTGTTATTAAGCTAATTGTGATTTGCAGGTTCTCCACCACTCCTGTTGTTGAATCACCTCCACCGTTTGCCATGGTCATATTGACGCGTACATGCAGATTGATGGCAAGTCCCAGTTTCTTGACCAGACCATGTTGGATATTGACCAGTGATGAGGCTGTATCAAATACCCTGATGACTTGATGTACACCCTGTAGCAGAATATCCAGTTCTTGCAGCGGACAGTGATATGGTATGGTGATGTCATCACCCACTCTAAGAACGTCTGCACGCTCTGTAAACAAGATGGGGGCTGAGACCTTACTTGTTTTAAAATTGTCCACCATTTGTCTCCATACATCTGGACAGCTTGCTGCAATGTGTCGAAGGGGCAGTGTGATAGGGGTATCCAGTACTGTATTAAAGATGTCCTCTGGCAAGCAAGAATCCTCAATCTTGGATTGAAACTTGTATTGTGATATAGATTCTGCTGCCTTGTAACCTCCTGCTCCCTGCATACTGGCTGGCACTACCAACACTGGACGCTCCTCTCTCATCTCCTCCTCCCCTACCCTGTTCCCCTCCACCTCCACTTCCACCACAAAACCTTCTGCTTCATTCTTTCTCAGTGAGGTAGTGTCCACACTGACAAACATAGCCTGTTGAGCTGGAACCTCCTGAATAGATGCAGCTGGGACTTGGCAGTTCTCTAGCTCTATGTCGACAACGTACTTGATTCCATTCTCATGCGTTAGAATATGTGAGTTGTCAGGCCATCAGTACCAGTCTCCCCTCTGAATTATCTTCCCTTCTCTGATATACTGTGCTGCCACCTTACATCTTCTCATAGCACATCCAAGCCACTTACAAAAAGTGCAAGGCCAGGGACCATTGGATTGTAGGTTGTATGATGGCCTTGTTGGTCTGGGAGGTGCATATGGTGCTGCCTTCCTTGTCTGGAACGATGCTAGTGCTGCAAGACAGTCCACCACTGTTGGGTAGTAAAGTACTAGCTTTGCATAATTGACCGCATAACTGGTATTGTTGACTTGCAATGAGGTCATTTTCTTGATCAGGTCATCCAGCGACTCCATTGAATCTTTGCCCTTCTCCTTCACTTCCACTCCCCCTTTTCTGAATTGCACTTTCTTAACCCTCCGCTCATCCTCCTCTTCAGTCTCCACCCCTTTCTCCTCCCTCTCCTCATCCTCCATCTCATCTGCCCAGGACTGGCACCCTCGTCCACTCTGTGGCCGTGGGTCCAGGTCAAAAGCCTGGTTGTCAAAGAGGTACTTGGCTGCTTTGAGCACATCTTTGTAGTCATAAGGTACGGAGAGGTCATGACTTGGCTTCGAGATCCTGAGCTGGTGTTTCAAGGTTGTCCTAGTTCGAGGGTGAAAACCAAACCAGAACTGCCAGTTGCGGTCCTCAGTGGAGATTTTCTTTTGAGCAACGAGCCACTGGGCAATAGGTAAAAATGCATAGTAATAGTCATTTAACTCATCTTCATCTGCTATCTCAGTCTGTGCAGCTCTAGTAGTAAAGGTTTTAAGGGACTGGCAACTATAACAACATGCCTTAAAGGTGTTAGAGTATAGGTCAGCCAATGATTTCTTGAACCTGTCCCAGTCTGCTGGATCATACCCATCAAGCACTTTGAAGAGGTTGCGCTGCTTCCTAGTGGCATACTTCCTGACCTGAGCAATACAGTCTGAGTTGGTGAGCTTTGCAGCATTGGCTAAAGTTTCGAAGTGGTCTTAGAAGTCTTCTAGCTCAGAATACTTCCCATCAAAGGTTTTATGGGCTTTCAATGTCCCTGGTGCTGGCATAGCAGTTCATCTGATATTTGTAGAGGCTATTGAGGTCAGTCATCTACCCTGAGCATGGGTAGTTACTTGTGCTGATCGAGTGGCACATGCAGATGCTGGCGAAAGAATTGGAATCTGAGACTGTTGAGGAATGTTGTGAGATGTTGGTGGTGTTATCCAAGGATTAGGTGAGTGGCTCAGCACATTAGAGAGCCTCGAGAGATGTATGAGAGCTGAGATAGCCACAAGGTCTTCACTGTCAGAGACACAGTTCCTCATGGTGGGGCATACCAGTTTGTAAGTTTTGTTTACTTTCTAATGGTAGAGAATAGACAGGAGCCAGGCGAGTAGATGGGAGGTCAAAAACTGTCTCTATTCGGTGGTTGCCGTAAGAACTTATACTTCGAAAATGTAAAGCATTGAGTGGCAAACAAAGACCAAGACAAAAGAGATTCTAAAATATAAAGAAAATGTGGAACATAGATGTGTCCACTCTAGCATAAAGCATACTTGGTCAAGACAAGCATCTGTGGGCACTTGCATACACATGTCGGCTCCTCAATCCACAACTAGACAGCATAGCTATCTTACACTTCAGCATCAGTGTTGTCATCATCCAAGTTTTTTGCTGCAATCTTTTGTTTCTGTCATGTGTGATATCCATGCCCTTGTAGATACTGCTTTATGATGTCAATTACTGGCCAATCAAGCTGGTACTGCACCAGCCATGTCCACTTCTTTTTGGCCCGGATTAAATATGAGATTTAATTAGATATTGTACCAGAATGATATGGCCACTTACCCTGTGACAGATAGCTTCAAGACTCTCAATGTTTTGCTGCTTAATTGTCCCATGGTCCATACTGAAGGCCTGCACCTAATGTTGCACAAAGTCCTATATTGCCTGTGTGTAAGTATATGCATCAGAAACATCAAGTTTTGGATGACTCACTTGCACCTGGTTATATAGGCCCTTATTGTCTTCAAGTCCCATTGCAGTCCTGAGATGGTATCCAGCTTTTTGCCCATTTTTACCTGTTCATCCAACCTTGCCCTTTGGCTTTGGGATGAACACCTCAGCCAGAGTATCAGTATTAGATTTCTTGGTGGAGCCCAAGGCCTTGAGGTCTTTCCTAAGAGATGCGACTTCAGCCTTCAGTTTATCAACCTCTGAAACTGTTGCACTCTTGACTGGTTTGGCATGTGCAACCAGGAGTCTGTTCTTCTGGATTTTGTTGCCTGACCCATGCTTCTTCTTTCTCAAAGAGAGTTTTCCACCACCACTAGTTTGGTGTGTCGCTACAGGCATTGTGTCAGTGCAATGGGGCCGTCAAGTATAGGATAACTAAGAGTGTAGGGAGAGAGAAATACAAAGAGTGATGCAGTCACATGATGTAACTCATTGTTGGCTTCACATTATTATTGGTTTCCTGGATTTACCAAGGATGCCGCTCTGCACTTGTGGATGTGAATGAGATCTGTCCCAACAACAAATCCAGAATCATGTGACCCATGGTGCACCCATGGCATTCAGGGTGTCAGCTTATGCCTCACAGAACATATCAGACACAATGCCTCCATCTCCTGTAGCCAGGCTGCCACCACCTGTATCTAGCTCAGTGCACAAACCTCTTGACAACAATGAAACTGGGGCTATGGCTGATGAACAATCTGAGCTGATGGAGTATAATTTTCACCCTAAACCTCTAATCAACATCTCAAATACACAAACTGCTGCTGAAATACCTGAACATGAGAAGCCACCTGTAGGCAACATTAATGTTGAAGTCCAGCTGCGCAAATTTGAGGCTATGTGGGACTGGGTAGATCAAGACACCCTGGGTGTGTGTGCTGAAGATGATGATCCAGTCTCAGAGCAGGAGACTGAGGAGCCTGATTATCTCCCATGGGATAATGATGATATCACTGTAGGGATGTCAGTTGATGATATCATGGAAGAATTTGAGTATGAAATGAAGTGCAAACATCAACAGGAGATCACTAATTCATGTGCGTGTAAATGGCCCTTTTTTCATCACATCTATCTAATATGAACCTAACCTGTTGTTGGATAGACAAGGACCAATTGGATGATACTGACCTCAACAATAGCAAGATGTTTGCCCTAAGACTCAAGGGTAACATTTCAAGAGACGTTACCAACAAATTTTGCTGAGCATATGAGAAGAAGATTGACTTACAGACATTCTACCTGATGCATTGTCACAATGCCATATTATCCAGAATCAATGCCGAAATACATGAGTGTTGTATCAACACATGTTGCTCATTCTCCAGCTCCTGGTCTAAATGCATGGAATGCCCCATTTGTTCTGAACCCCACAATAATGACAAAGGCAGAGCACAAGCACAATGGGAGTACATCCCCATGCTTCCCAGGCTCCAGGCACACTTCCAAAGCTGCAGAATGGCAGAGCTACTCTCATATAGACACAACAGAGAGCATGTGCCTGGAGAATATTCTGATATATTTGATGGCAGTCACTACCAGGAACTCAGAAACTTGTGGTCGAGGGTGTCAAATATAACACAAACATCTTTGAAGGTCCCAAAGATATTGTGCTAGGGTTGATGTCCGATGGTGTTCAAGCAAGTCTTCAAGAAGATACAGAATGGCTCAGCCACAGCACAGCCATTCCTCGTTATTAACTATAGTATTGGCCCTGAAATCCGCACTCATTTACTACACTTGCTATTCTTTGGTGCCACCCCTGGCCCACACCCTCCCAAAGATCACAACTCCTTCGCTTACCCGTTTTATTGTGAAATGATCAAGCTTGGACATGGAGTTGGAACTTGGCATATCCTTGACTGAGAATTTTTCCTCCTATGGGCATTCCTCATAACCAAAATTGAAGATATGCAAGCATTGAAAGCCACTATGTACATACGAGGGCCAAATGCCTTCTCTCCTTGCCACACCTGTCGAATACAAGGGTGCTGAGAACAGGTCAAAGGCGAAGCTACCAACTACTATTATCCCCTTCGAGCCCCTCCAGGAGCAATTCGACTCAATTACAGTCCAGGAGTGGACTGGGACCCAGCCGATCTACCCTTGCATACAGATGAAAGCTATTCCCAAGCCCTCACCTACATTCAAGCGGGTAAGACACACAAGGAGTGAGAGCGTTGGGTTCAAACTCAAGGCCTAAACGGTGAGTCCATTTTAGTTTATCTCCCTGGTTTTAGTCACACCAAAAGCTGCCCACACGAATGCATGTATCTATTGTGGGAGAATATTGTACCCACACTCGTCAAACTATGGATGGGCTGCTTCAAGGGATTAGATGAGGGAACGGGCACTACCGAATCACGAGGCCTCTCTGGGAGTTGATTGGCGAAGAGACGGCCACTGCCTATGCATCCATCCCCGCTGTGTTCAGCCGTCCGATCCCTAACATCACTAAAGAACGGTACTTATTCACTGCTGAAGCGTGGGCATTCTGGACCATGTATCTCGCCCCTTATATACTGGAAGGGCGCCTGCAAGCTAAGTATTATAGACATTTTATACTGCTTGTCAACATAATCAAAATGTTACTGAAGTTCGTGATAACTGACGCCGATCGAAATCAATTGGGTGGAGGAGAGCATGATACTCTGGGTACGACAGTATGAAGAGTGAGCTTTTTCTGACAATATTCACAGCAATAACTATTGACAATATGACAGGTATTATTACCAATATGAGCAAAAATGTCTCTCTGTGTGTACCTCGTGTATACACGCGCTCTTGCATGTGGCCTTGGATGTCAGGCGGACCGGTCCCATATGGGTGAATTGGTCTTTCGTCATGGAGCGATTTTGCGGCAGCCTCCTGCCGGCTGTCAAATCCCGATATAAGCCCTATGTTGCCCTGGGCCGCAGACTCCTGCATCTAAGCCAAATAGCGCAGGTCACCCTCGTATATGGACTCGAAGAGGTCCTAGACTTTTCAGACAAAGTCTCTGAGGTCTCTACCAAAGAGATGGTATATTCAGAGTGTATGTAATGAGTGCTCATCGGCTTCATTCGTCACTAAGTTATGTCCTATAGACCCGATGACCATCCTTCGAGTGCCGAGGATTCGACGCTTTGCCCCAGACGCCAAACTGCGCCGTCAGATCGCAGTTCACCTGGCCACACAATACCTCAAGCCATGGAATTTCATCCTAGCAGCACTGCCCAAAGAGATGGAAAGCTGGGGAAAGGTACGCATTGCGGATGGAGGTGACTGTATCAGAACGAATACCACGGGTACTAATCGCGTGGGACGCGACCAATCATACGTTCGGGTATGTTTCCATTCTTATACCTAGTGGTTTATTGACTGAACATCACATAGTTTGATCTCCTCGTCGATATTCACGCGCACAAACCAAAACATCCATCTGTTTTCGTGCGTCGCTGTTTCTATGGACAATTACACCACATACTAGTTTGCGAACTACCTTCTAATCCCCTCTTTGAATCACGTCCGATAAAGCGCCTACTCGCGACAGTCCAGCGGTGTGATACTGGCGGTTCGGACGCCACGTTCCAACGCGTGACATACACGACTATAGTCCGAGGTAATTGAACTGACAGCAATCAGCTGTGTTGTAGGGCGCGTCAGAATAGGAACGGGCAAACGCTGGGACATCATTGACCGAAGCAGGGATCTTGTCAGACCGTCCTTTGTTCAAGATCCAGAGCTAGTGGCTGAGAGGGATATGTAAATGTACTTATGTTATGAAAATTTTTTGTTAACATAGGTTGAAATGCTCTCAGTGAATATCTCATGGTATTGCTGGTTAGGTCTATATTACCTGCTGGGCGTCCCATGTGTATAATCGCAGTCATGCCATGTAGATATACGCGTGCATTCCACGGAAATTCGGTAGGTACGTTATCATTTATATTCGTGGCATTGTCACATGTTAAATGAGTGGTATTACTACCAATTGCTACTAGGAATTCCACGATTGCATTGCTACTGATTGCCACGGACAGACTTGGCGACTTTCCCAGCAATTATTCGCAATTCCTGACAATTATTTGTTCGCGTATTCGGGATTACTTGTGGGCTTTCCATGTATTGTTGGTGGGGATTTTTCCTACAGTGTCATCCAATATGGCTCCAATCACTATGAAATTTAGTATGTAGCTATTGGTAGATCATACAGAGGGAATAGTAGCCTTATTTGTGGCTAATATGTTCATGAAAAAAATGCGTGTTTGGGGCAGTGGTACTTCTAGCTATGGCAGGGAATCATCCCAAGACCCCTCCAAATAAAGTGGCCGACCGCGGAAGAAAGCGATCGTTGACGTAGTTGTGAAAATTCCTCTATTTGACTGATCAGATCGATCCATTTATGTACTGATTTATGGAAAGACTTAATCGAAAAAACAATCATTGAAGTAGACCAAGCACTGTCCCCCGGAAAGGGCATACCCAATGATGGATAAACAGGATACATATCCACAAGGATCTATATAATAAACAAATTGTAACAATAAATAATGCATAAGTCCTTGAAGCCCAGATAAACGCGTTCCAATGACGTTTTCAGGCTATGTTACACCGTTTCACCCACTCAAACCAACAAAATCCACTCTCATGCTCAGTACA
Source organism: Ramaria cf. rubripermanens (assembly GCA_003316465.1). Lineage (NCBI taxonomy): Eukaryota > Fungi > Basidiomycota > Agaricomycetes > Gomphales > Gomphaceae > Ramaria > Ramaria cf. rubripermanens. The sequence goes on along the minus strand of QFFB01002050.1, from coordinate 11,958 downwards.
CTCAGCTCCTAATCCATCTGTCCAACCTGCCGAAGAACGCCATCTTTTCCCTTGCCAAGCGCGCGGTGCGTAGCCTCAACCTCATCCTGCACGCGTTCGATAGATTTAAAGTACTTGACGGTCTTAACACGAAGTTCTACGCGTAGAGGAATGTGTGAGTGAAGGTTGATAGGAAGAACAGCAGACAGGAGAACGATGCCATAGATATGGGAAAGGCACGGAGGGTATATCCACATTCAAAGCTACGAAGATGATGTACCCACCGGCAGTCGCATCCTCATCAGCAACGATAAGTGGCCAAGGGTGCAGCTGCAAGGCACTGAGCGTTGTGAGATGATTCACACCTTCCTCAATCGCTACAGAAGATATGTCAGCAAGGACGCAGGGCACAGGAGACCTAGACCTTTGCTAAGCGCGAGACTCTTGCGCTGGCCGGTGACCACAACGACTACTTCTCGGGCCTCGAGGACTGTTGCGACACCCACTGTGAGTGCCATGCGGGGGACCTAGGTGAGAGGTGTGAAAATCGTCAGCGCGGCCTAATCATCTTGAAAAGACGACTGCAGAAGCCACCTGATTGAGGTCGTTTCCGAAGAAACGTGAGTTGGCGAGGATAGTATCATATGCAAGGGTCTTTATGCGGGTACGCGATGCAAGGGACGATCCTACGATAAGAGCTGTGTTAGCGGGAAAGAACAACGAAACTGTGACTAACCTGGCTCGTTGAAAGCCAGGTGGCCATCTTCGCCAATCCCAGCCAAGAAAAGATCGATCCCTCCCACGTCTTGGATACGTTTTTCATATGCCGCACATTCGCCTATGAGATCTTGCACGGTGCCATTGAGTATGTTGACCTGTTCGGGTGGGATGTCGATATGGGAAAAAAACTGGGTAAACCTGTGCAGATAAGGCGATCGTGATTAAAGGGCGAATGAATCAGGCACCCACATGAAAGTATGATAGCTTTCGGGATGATCGCGCGGTAAGCCGACATACTCGTCCATGTTGAAGGTGATTACATTCTTGAAAGAAATTTCCCCAGCCTGGACGAGGCTGATGAGGTGCTTGTATGTTGGAATGGGAGACGACCCCGTAGGAAGTCCAAGGACGAATTTCTTCTCTGGCGTGGGCGCAAACTCATTGATGCGACGTGCGACGTAGTTGCCTATGTATTCGCCTACAGCAGCAGGGTCATCCCGAATGATGAAGCCTGTGTACACATGAGCAGAAGTAACCAGGAGCAGATAAGAAACCATATTCACGCATAACAATTGGGAAAGTACGAAACAGAGACAAGGACGATGGAAAGGGGCCTATAAGTGAGCTTCGGAGCCTCATCCGGGACCGCATGCCATGATTGCGCTGTCTCATTTGCTGTACCTATCCACATGCTTGCTCGGCCTTCCATCCATACTGGAGGCTGATTGTACAGTAGCTCTTGCCATTTACGCCAAGCGGCAGAAGCTGAGTGACAATGGGGCCTGGTCCCAGCACCTTTCATTAGAGTGCTTTTGCTGCGGAGTAACAGGTCGTGGGAATATTAGCATTTACAGCAACGTCCGCAACTCCGCACGGGACTTATAGTTCCCGCGTCATTACAAACCAGTGGACCTCGTCATCCCATAGTCCATACTATCACCGATCAGGATGTGGATCACTTTCCTCATTTTATCAATAAATAATTAGATACTTGAGATAATTTTCTAAAAATTTGTAAGAGTCTAATTCCATGTGAATTATATGCCTATCAACTGTTATTACCAAACAAGCCAGAGTTCATGTTGCCAGAGACATCTGATGTCTGAGACAGGATGTGGATCAGGATGCCAGTGATTTTGGGTCACACTTGGTCACAATTGTTAACATTCGCTGCAGCCTGCCAGGCTGTCACACTCTGCATGCTTGAAAGTGAACCTGGCTATCCAGGCAGTGTACTAAGACTGGCATCATGTATATAATTTTTTTACATACAATATGTGAAATATGATTTTTACCAATTATTTTAAGGCTGAATGACCACATAGGGGGGCTAAAAGCATGTGCTGCCTGCATATATAGCCTCCTATCTTCCAACACAGCTGCTTTTTTTCATAAAAAAAATGTAGTTATATTCTTAATATGTTAATCATAATTGTCAATAATTTTTGGCACCCCCAAATGTTCCAGGGGTGGTGGAATGTGAAAGTGATCCACATCCTGACCTGATCCACATCCTGATTAGTGATAGTAGTGAGTGTACAAATAATTTTTGTTTAAGTAGAAACATTCTTACACTAGGTGAATTCTGCCCCCATGCTCTTGGATTTATCATTTCCCCAATTGCTCTTGCCTCACAGGTTACATGTGATCCCCATAGATGCTATGAGATCACCTCCCTGTCTGTTTTCATGGTTTGCTTTGTACTCTATATTTCTAGGGGTATGCCTTACCACTTCACTAAAAAAATTTTGCTAGTTCTACTGAGCACAGCTGCACATATAGGCTTGAGTCCTGCTAGGACATGTTAGCACTCACATAAACTGGCATCAGTGAGCCATCATACATGTCTCAGCAGGGGTCTCACTCCTGCCTACTTAGCCACTTACAGGGCACTTGTGAGGGCAACCTAAGCAGACACTCTACACTCAAGTGGCACACTGGCAAAGGGGGAATCCTAAGTCATATACAACTACATCCAATGCAAGGGCATACCTGGCAAAGGGGGAATCCTAAGAGAAAACTCTAAGGATCGCCTTCGCCCACTAGCTAACAGCTATATACCTTGGGCATCACAACCCCATACCTCTGAAGCCCAAATCACATAAGCAACAGGGGTGCTAAACTACAGACAGGGCCAAGGAGGTGTTTGGAAGCTGCCGAGGGACCGATCTTCACAGCTCTGGAACAAGAGGCCCAACACCGAAGTGGTGCTGGGTGTGGTAGACATCCAAAGGGACTGTACACTTTGCATGCACTTCACAGGACTTCACAAGGCGTGGGAATGTTCACATGGAGTGGAACATAGGGTGCATGCACATCACAAGGACTTTGCAAGACTTTGCAAGACTTCACAGGAACCTGCAGGACTTTGCAAGAGTTCCCCTCACATCCACTTCAGCAAGGCTGCAAATACTTCACACGCCCTTCGCAGGACTTTGCAGGGCATGGGAATGTTCGCATGGAGTAGAATGTAAGGTATGAAGGCTTCACAAGGAGTTCGCAAGGATTTCGCAAGCTTTGCAGAGGTTCCCCTTACAGCGCTTTTTGCCCCTTGCTCGCTTGCAACACTTGCCCATCCTCGCATAGGTAATTCTTGCTTAGGCTTGCTTGCCACACATGCACTAAACTTGCATAGTCTAGCTTGCGTTCATGCTTTGCCTCCCTCCCTTTCTCTTTGTTTGTATCCCTGCACAGCATAAATGCTTTTCCCACTGGGTTTTATACCGCCATGTGTTGTCGTCAGGTATCAAATCTCCTCTCCACTGGTTTCATTTCTCCTCACATTTTTTATGTACATGTATCTACATCACGGCAGTCCCAATCTCTTTTTCATGGTGGCAGCCTTGCTAGGCACCAGAGTCCCTCTTATCCTTGACTAAGCCTGCCATTGTGGGTCAAAGAATTCAACTTACAAATTCCTTAACCTACAATGGCAAACTTAGTCAAGGATATAAGGGACTTTGGCGCCTTGTGAGGCTGCCATCACAAAAAAAGATATTGGGACTCCCGGTTGTAGATACATGTATATCAAAAACACAAGGAGCAACCTGGTACAAGTGGAGAGGAGAGTTAATACCTGATAATGACATGTGGCAATGAAAAACCCAATGGGAGAAAATATTTATGTCATGCAGGGATATGAATGAAGAGAAAGGGAGGGAGGGACAGCATGAACACAGGCTAGACTAAGTGAGTTTAGTGTACATGTGGCAAGCAAGCCTAGAAGCAAAATTTACCTATGCAAGAACAGGTGAGCACTGCAAGTGAGTGAGGGGTAGAAAGCCCACAAGGTGGGTAAGTAGGCAGGAGTGAGACCCCTGTTGAGACATATGTTGGCTCACTGACACAAGTTTATATGAGTGCTGACATGTCCTAGCAGGACTCAAGCCTACATGCATAGCCATCTTCAGCAGAACTGGTAAAATTTTTACCAAAGTGGTAATTCATGTTGTAATGTATGGAGGATGGAGGTGAGATAGAAAATGATGCACTATATGCAAGAAACAAAACATTAACAAGGAGGACAGTGTTAACTCAATGCTAAATGACCAGACTCCTCATGGGAGTGAAATATGTGTCATTCAATTTTCCTTCAGCATGGGGGTGGAATTCATCTAGTGTAAGAATGTTCCTACTTAAAAAAAATAATTTACTGTCACAGACTTGTGCAAGCTCACAATATCATATGCACTTAATAACTGTCATTGCTGCACATCTGCACATCTATGATCAGTGTTGTATAGGCAACTCATGTGGAATTGCAGTGAGTGATATCTATAGATTATCTTATCATCTTACTGCATTGTCCTAGCCTTTACATGTTGCATTGAGCCATACCCTCTTTCCAATGCCACACTCATTGCCTCTAAGTTTAAAGTTGTGGAGGTTGTTGGACAAAGAGATGACATCATTGATGTAAGCTCTAGCACAAAAAATCTGGTTTGAATGAATTGTATTTTTACAGTGTGGGTTGTGTGTCAAATTGTTGTTATGTTGTGTAACTCATGGTTTTGTAGGCATTTTGGGTTCAGCTTTCTGAGGAGATGAACTGGGAAGCAAGTATACTTTCCCATGAGGCTGTAGTATATGACAGATATGTTGAAACATGCCTCATGGGGAGATAATAGATGTGTTGTGGATATGTGGCCTGTAACATATCACATGATATATACTCCCTGAATTGAACTGAAAGGAGGGAGGGTTCTGTCAACCAACTTCACTTGGAGATGCAGTGTTCCTGCATGGATAGTTCTTGTCCCTGGATAATAGCTATGTATTTGGTATCTAGTCATTATTATGATCTGGTCCCTTATTGTTACATAATATGCAACACATAATAATCAGAGCTGAAGTGAATGCATTCTTCAACTAATTCAACACCTCCCGGTATTCTTTGGTGAAAGCTGTAAGGGCAACCCTTGAGTGCCACAGAGATCACATATTCACATGGGCCTGGCAGAGGGGAAAACCAAAGAGAAAAGTATAAGGCTCCCTACCACCAGCAAGTCTATATTATACCATCCCTGACTACAATCAGGGTGTGGGGGAAACCCAAGGCAGATGCTCTACACTCAAGTAGCACACTGGCAAAGGGGAAATCCTAAGTCATATACAACTATATACAGTGCAAGGGCATACCTTCTGAAAGAGAAATCTTAAGAGAAAAATCTGAGGATCCCTTCATCCACTAGCTAACAACTATATACTTTGGGCATCATAACTCCACACATCCAAAGTCTGAATCACATAGGCAACAGCGGTGCCAAAAAATGGACAGGGCCAAGGAGGTGTTTGGAAGATGCCAGGGGAAGTACCCACAGAGCTCTGGGACAAGGGGCCAGTCATCAAAGTTGTATTTGGTGGGATCCACTTTAGCAAGGCTATATCAGCTTCACATGCACTTCACATGGCTTCAGCTTGGCATGAGAATGTTTGCATTGAAGTGGAACCTAGGGAACAGGCACTTTGCAGGGACTTCACATGTGAAACAGAGGTTCCCCTCACACAGGGCCATCACTCAGCATCTGCCAACCCTGTCTTCTGCTGATCCTAACCAACCCTGGATGTTACATAGTCCATAGGTCATCTCACTTCCAATGCTGTTCTGAAAATGGAATTGGAGCAGAGTTTGGAACTCTGTAACTTCAGAACTTTGGAAGTGTAGAATTTGGAAAGCATGGAAGCAGAATGTGGAATTGGGTTGGAAGTGGAAAATAAGGTGTTCCCTGACAAAATCCCAGGGTGTGCCTTTCCTGTTCAGCCAATGAAAATGTACTAACAAGAATAATACCTATTAGCTTGCATGCAACAGTCCTCCCATGTGGACAGTCTATAATGTAGCTATTTGTGGCACAGGGACTAGGACTATGTTGACTAGTACTGAGAGTGACTCATACAACCTGTTCATCTAGGATATAACACAGGGGACTTGTGACACATGGCTTGTGACATATGCATGGCTATGTCCTGTGACAAGGCCTTGCATTGGTGCCCTAAACTTGGGACTTGACTTAGACATAGACTTAAGACTTGAGAAATAAACTGAACTTGTTATAATTTTGTACAGAGAGACTAAGCCCTATATACACATCCCAAAGCTACAATGATGTCATATGATGCAATGGGTTGAGTTGTTTGATGAACAAGCCATCTGAGTCATAGTGGAAACACAAAATACAAGAAGGAAAACAATGGAAAAATTACAATAGTAAAAATAAGCAGGAACGTGTCTGTTTTGGAACCCTTCAAGACTTTGGTGCTATTGCTGACCCCACAATCTATCAGAACATGTCATTTACAAGATTATTGGAATAGTAAACACTGCTGCAGCACAACTCTGGAAATAATTTAATATTTCTACAGTGGTCAAAATCCATGTAATAACTAGTCCAAGTTAATACAACTGGAAGACAATGCGTTTATTAGCAGCAATGAGTAATAAACCAAGGTTCGTAGGTTCTAGGACACGATTGGGGTCCAAGCGTATTCCAAATTGAGGGGAATGTGCTTGATAGGAGAGTTTGTGATGGATTGACCCAATGATCTGTCAATACACAACAATAAACAAGTGACAGTATATGAGGTGGCTTTTGCAAGTGACTTGACTTGACTTGTGAAAGTCACTGAACAGGAAAATCAACTGAACAGTTCATCTTGGGTATTGGGATGCTAATTGACAAGAAAATTGATTGTCAACCTCACCCTGTAAAATTTCACCTGGCAGGTTAGGCTAGGTGGCTAAGTAGAAAAGCAACTACTTAATTGAGAATCAATACAGAAAAGCAACTGTAAGACCCTAGCCGGGTTAGCAGCTTAGTAAGATAGATAAGTTGTGGATAGAAGAAGCTAGATTGCTAGATCAGTTGGATGCTGATCTGAGGGGGCAGGATGGCCTCCTTTTATATTGTATGTTACACAGGATTATGTAAAATGGGGTTCTTCTATCTATTAGGTGAGTGATGTCATTTGTAACTATTTGCACAATCCAGTGCCACCCTGTAACTATAGTGGCTTGTTTGTGCAGAGGAGAGTAAGAATAGATAACCAATCATCTCCTCTGGTTTGCACAGCCCTGCACTGCTTTGCACAGCCTTGGTCAGTCCCATGACCATGGTGTCTCAGTTGAGGAGGTCCCATGACCACGACATCATGGTTGTGGCTTATTTGTTTTGTGATTTGGGATTTGTTGTATATATAATGGGAGAATATAATCCAGGCTTCAAGTGAAGCTGAATTGAGCAGAGGTCTGATAAAAGAGATTATTCTGAAAGAATTCCAATATATGCTGATTATCTTAGCAATTTCTGTGTCTAAGAACTTCGAACAATTTAGAGGAGGTGAGTGTTATTGCTACTACTATTCACAGTGCAAAAACTAGTTATTTATATGTAGAAAATCAATCGGGGTGAATATTTCGAGTACGAGTCACGTGACCCGGTGGTACGATGATTGTCTGTAGATACTCCTAAATGTCATGTGGTAATGAATGGGGAGTAGAGTGTAACTGTGAACATGTGAGATATATATGAAATGGAGGCTACATGTAGGAGAGCTGAGGTGCGTGCTCCGTGACAGGAATCGCGATGTATGTGCAGGGCGGGCTCGACGCGATGTGTCCTAATTATAGAATGAGTACGACCGAGCGCTGGGGCCGGATGTGGGGTAAGATTGCCTCCGATCAGTGATGTCACCATTGGGGCATCAACACATGCAGGTGCTTCGGCAGCAGGATAGTGATAGATATGAGGTCATGGGCTCGGTGTAGGAAATATATGTATTCTGGGTCGAGGAACATCTCGGGCAGTTCCTGTCCTTGGACAGGGGTCGTAAGTGTTATGAATAAAAATAAAAGATATAAATAAATCACCTATTAACGATGCCGCTGATGATTCCCGGTGTTCTAACACCGGGATATTATCTACAGATGTTCTCATTATATTCTATATCAACCCCTATCCCTCACCCGTCACCAAAACCAAACTTATGCAGGACCGAGCCCATGACACCATATCCATCACAAAAACATCAATGTGATTGTCAATGTTAACGTACATATACATTGCAGTGGCGCCTCTATCCCAACACGAGGGACCATCATGTGCCGAATGTACCTGCGATGACATCAGAGATCAGGTCCAATGCCGATCAATCTACCCCACACACACATACTTCACGTAGACGCCTCGCATCCAATTATAGATGCATATTGTCTCGAGACACTTCTACATCGCCATCGCTGCATGTAGGACAAGTAACAAATATGTTTCTTCTATGTCAGTCTCAGTTTATATTCCACATTCACTACCCCCTATGTCACACCCCCCCCAGCCCATATAATTGGTCTTTTGTTCGTTACTTACTGTGCTTCCATCCCTGCCATCGTATTACATAAGCAACCCGAGAAATGTTTGTTACGCCAGTCAGAAGTAGTTAAATAGTTCGAATCATGTACAATTATTCCAGTAGTAACAATACTCACATCATAACAAGTTCGAAGTTCTTAGTTAAAGTAGTAGTCAAGATAAAACTAGCATATATTGCAGTTTACTTGAAGTTCTCTCTCATATCAAACCTCTGCTCGATTCAGCTTCACTTGAAGCCTGAATTATATTCTCCTATCATATAAAAACAAACCCCATATCACAACAGTAAGAAGGGCATCTGATAATAATACCCCGGGCATTCATTAGGTGTTGCGAGCAGGAGATGTTAATTTATTTTTTAGATGTTTTTTGTTGTGACTTCTCTTATTTATTTATAACAATTTGGTCCCAGGATCTGGCCAATGGTTGTAGCAGAACAGGGACCCTCTTTTTGGCCTTTGTACAGCTTTGTGCAGGTTTGTACAGTTATATATAGCCTGGCACTGCCCTGCATAGCCTTGGTTGTCAGGCAGGCCGGCTATCTCGGAGTTGTGGCTATTTTTGCGTTCTTGACTCCGGGATCGCCGTTCGAGGCTTCGTCCGGGCGGAGTTTGAATTCGGATCCGGTTCGCCGGTTCGAAGGGTCTGCCAGGGCGGAGTTCGAATTTTGAAGCACCGAAACAGAGTTATGGGTGCTGGTGGGTCCATGGCTCTGCAGTGAACAGAGTGAGACCTTTTTAAGCCAGAGAAGTCGAAATAAATGGCGAAAAAATGCCTAAAAATTAAGGGATGTTGGAACAAATGTTTTCCCCTCCAAAATCTCCATGTATTTGCTATAGGAGGCGAAAAAAAAAGTATTTTTACATTTTTTAATGCTTTTTTAGTGATTTCCTTCCACTTAAGACAGTTCCCACACATTGCCCTAGCCAACATTTCTTGCTGCAATTTGGAACAAGAAATGGTTAAATGACAACTTCCCTCATCCCCCTTCCCTTACTGAATTAGAGGGGGAAGTTACCATCATAAGTATGTGGACAGCGGAGAGGAAGGCTTTCAGCAAGGGTGGACTTTTTGTAGCTAGTCCTGTAGATAGCGGTGAGAGGGGTGTGGATGAGGGCAGACCGCAGGAGCCAAACACTAGCAGGGGTAAGACTCCTATATGAGAACCTAGCCAACAGCCAGATGGTAGTCTTTGTGCACCCAGTCTTGTGTGATCGTCAACAAGAGCGATTCCCATTCCTATAATCAATTGCAAACAGCCTGTGGAGATGTCAGATGTTCAGCTGAAAAAAGCTAATGCACTGACACGCACATGCACAGGTCCATGATGAGGACAAGCAGCTTACTACAATACCCAAGAGTCACGGTTATCCTGCTGGTGATAGTCGGTTAGGGAACAAGATTCTTGTCAATGTAAGTCCTGCTCCCATCGCTAAATGGTCGTTTGCTGACCATGTGCATACAGGGTCAGTTACTTGACAACCACCCACCATGTTTCCTTTGTGACAAGTATGCAAAGGAGTGCAATGGGCTGCCTGGCCTCACATGCATGTAGTGCTTACGTGACAAGGTGGGTTGCATTACAGTGGATGGTGAGTGTGCAAATAGGCTTGCAGGTATGCTGCGTTGCTTACTACTGATGTTGTGATGTGTGTGATTACAGCTGGCAAGAAGGCCAAGGCTGCAAAAAAGGCAGCTGAGTGGGCAGAGCAGATGAAAGTGGCTAAGGCCAAGTCCCAGGTGGTAAAGATGCACTAACAGGAATAATACCTATTAGCCTGCACGCAACGGTCCTTCTACCTGGACAGTCTATAATGCAGTCGTTCATGGGCAAAGAGACTACAGCTGTGGGTTGACTAGTATGGAGA
>QFFB01002049.1:4737-39713 GCA_003316465.1 Ramaria cf. rubripermanens | reverse complement strand
GCTTGGACTAGTTATTGCACGGATTGCAACCAAGGTACAAATATTAAATTATTTCCGGAGTTGTGCTATAGCAGTGCTAGTATTCTATTAGTCTCGTATACGACACATTTTGATAGATTGAAGTGTTAGCAATAACACCAAAGTCTTGAAGGGTTCCAAAACAGCAAGATAGAGCCAAAGTCCTGTAGATTATTGAAGTGGATGGAGGAATCATCGCGGGAGATCCAGGAGTTCAGAGCATATGGACCAGCACTGAGATTATTGATGAGTTGAAACTTGTCTGAATGCAGCTTAGGTACGGCACCAACAGGTGTGCTGTGCATTCTGGGCAAGAGATTGGAACCAAAGGCCAAAGAGTAACATCCACATTCAATCTCTGCATTGGAGAAAAACAAGACCTGATTCGCTGACATTATGTTCTGAGAAGTCAAATGTAGCAGGAGTAGATTGATCAGGCCAAGCAAATGGCCAAACTCCTTCTCGAAGACTTCTGCAAGTGGAGGCTATCAGTGAACAGTTAGGGTGCATGACGAGTAAAGCTTCAAAATGATTGACATCTATGGGAGTAACAATTTTGAATAGGAGGGGGTTTTCGGCTATGGTGTGAAGTGCTGCACTGTCATTTTGGACTGACAGTGGCACGAGCGGAAATGGATCAGCAAACTTGGTCGAGGATGCAGAAGGTGAGGTAGTAACAGTATCTTTTGACCATAAGAACCCATGAGCCCACTTTGGTCTTTCCCATCATTTGGTGAAGTTTTTATTTAGCTGAATTGACCTTTTTTGAAATTCCACAGTCTTTGATTGGGTGCCTGCTATGCAGATGGAGCAAAGGTGCTGGTACTTGCAAGAGTCACTAGAGCCTTGCCCAGCATTGAACCATCTGCAAATTGGCATTTGTCCTGAAATGGCTAGGCGAGGTCGATGCTGTACTTGCCCCCCTGGAGGTTCGGTGTTGGTGTCAGCACTGAGATGATGGGTGGAGAGATCTGAGAAATGGGCAAAAGAGGTGAGCTTGAGCTGGTTGTCTTTGGCAACCCAGACCCTGATTGCCTTGTCAAGATTGAGGACCCGGTAGTGCAGAGTGTGAGGTCACATTACTGTAAAGAGTCTGATAATGTACTGCTCATACTTATTGAACTCTTTGGTTTGGTGTGGGTAAACATATATGACTGCTTGTTGGTAGGAAGCAAAGGCAATAGACCACTCTCCATGTGTCTCAATTGATTTGGTAGGCTTGCTGGACCCACCGCTGGATGACAGGGTGATGTCAATGTTGCCCATGGTTTCTGTAAGTCTGTGGTCCAACTTGAGGGAGTAATACCCTGCATAGACCTTGTTGAGATCGATGAATTGATTGGCAAGGACGTCAAACCATAGACTGTTGGGGAATTTGGTGCAGTCAACCTGGGAGACAAGATTGTTTTTAGTTGCTTTGAGATCGAGGAGGTGATTTGCTTTGAGCATGAGCATTTTGCTGAAGGGTGTGTTTGACAAGGTACTTGGTTTTTGGTGATGATGCCAGGAGGAGAGGGTTCTCTTTGGATGTTTATGGCTTCGCACTGATAATTCTGAGCCTTCAGAATCTGAATGCACTCGTTTAGCTCATTTAAATGATTCTGAACTGGAGGTTTCTGTGTCTGATGCAAATTGCTCTGATGTGCTTGCTCCAACTTCCTTCTCGCGACTTGGCCAGCTTTTGCTTTAATATTACCTCTGGTGTGGAGTTGTCTGGTCAATGGATCTTGACCCCAAATAGCAGTGACGGCATGTTTGGTGTCGATTTTGATGCAGAGTTCAATATATTATCTAAGTGCTGACTCGCTTCTATCATCATTGGGCAAAATTTTACTGAACTGAATGGAAGCATTGGCTGTGGTAAGTTCTCCAGACCACCAATGCTCAACAACTTTGAGGCATTCTGAGGCTGCTGCAGTGGAGATAGTTCCAGACTCAGCAGAGATATTGTCAATGTTGGATTGTCCATTGCTAGCCATAAATTTGACTTAAGGTGTCATGAAAGTGATGGTTTTTTTGAAGTGTGAACACAAGCTAGACTATGTGAGGATGGGGGAGTGCCACAAGCGAGCGTGAAGTGCCCACCTGTGCGAAGCATGGAACACCACAACACTTTGGAAGGATGGCAGCTGATTAATGAATGAGCTCTGGTACCCACAGCCACCATCCTTCTGAAGCATTGTGGTATTCTGTGCTTCGCATGGGCAGGCGCTTCACACCCAGTTAATTGATCGGTAGGTTAATTGATCAGCAGGTTAATGTGTCTTAGCAACTCAAATACATCTGGGTAAACCAAATATATCAAGTTCAAGTAGCTCTAAGTAATGCATCTTTATATACAATGTTAGTTGTTTCAGTGCCCTCCTCAAGCAATACCTTTACCCTTCTTGTCAGGGGAACCCCATTTGGTAATCCATGGTCCCAGACCTATGATCTGCAATGACCCCATTTAGTGGTCCATGGCCTTGGACCAATGGTCTGCAATATCTCCTTGGAGTATGTGTGGGGGACCCACCACACTCTATTGCTAGCCTACTATCCTCCTCCCTCTGGAAATCCCTAAAGTAGACTGTCAATTGCTGGCTAAGATTCACTCTTCTGTGTGCTGTTTTTAACCCTCAAAGTGGACCATTGGCTGCTGTCAAGGTCCCACACTTTTGCTTTCCCACACCTGACTCTCATTACTCCATGAAGCAAAGCTCCACAGAGGTTGGTCTGTGCATGACATCTCCATAGTAGTATGTAGTATATAATCATCTGCTAGTAGTTGGGGATCCTTAGCCTTTTCTCTTTGTATTTCCCCTCTGCTAGGTAAGACTCTCCTTATATTGTATTTAGTAGTTATTATAACACTTCAGATTTCCCTTCTGCTAGCTGTGTGATACACTCTCCACAGGTCTGAGGGTTGCCCTTACACTTCTCCAACTCATTGCCCTTGAGACACCTATATAAAACTGCCCATGTCTAAACACTGGATACCTCAAATTCAACCCAATCATGCCCAGGGACTGTCCTTGAGCCTTGTTGATTGTCATTGCAAAGGCCAAATGCACTGGGAACTGCCTCCTGTGCAGCTCAAATGGCAACTCTCCCTCAGATGGTGAGATGGTAATCCTGGGAATAAAGGCAGTTTTTACAGAACATGGTCCCATGATGATCCTGACCTCCAACACTATTCCTCATCTGCACCAAGTGCAGTCTTGTCCCATTGAACAGACCCTGTTTCTGATCCAAATTCCACAACAGTATCAAAGGTACACCAGGCTTGACTTGCAACTGTGCAGGAGGAAGACTGCCCATTTCTATGGAATTAAGATACTCCACAGGGTATTGATCTGCATCTTCAGAACCCTTGATAGAGTCCACACAGTGGAAGACCTGTTCTTCACCTGGAAACTCCTTAAACACCAGTGAATTGATGTCATTGACCTCAGTATTCCTTGGACAGTGGATGCCTCTCTCCAAAAAATAATGGTCCTGGGAAGGCCTTGCAATGCCAGGATATATGTTATGGATGAGATCAGACACTGCAGGACTGCCGACCATGTGTTGGGGGAGTGAGAAGGTATGATCCAGTGGGAGGTCTTTTCCCTCACCTACATCCTGGAGCCATGCTGCAAACTGGGTGCTTTCAGGACCATTTCTATCCACACGCATGTTCTAAGTGAGATGTAGGACTGTTATCTTTGGGCAAAGAGGTGATCTCTGAAGGCACATTCTCACAATGTCTGCCTTGGTGCCTTTAGGGACAATGAGGAGAGTCTGCTGAAAGTCACCTCCAAATGCCACCATGATTACCAAAGAAGAGGTCATGCTAGTCAAGGAAATCTCTGAGGGTCCTGTCAACAGCCTCTATGGCAAAGCAATGCTGCATTGTGGCCTCATTCCAGATGATGAGACTGGTGTGTCTCATCAAGTCAGCCTTCTCAGAGTTCTTCTTGATGTTACAAAAAGACGCCTCATGGATGGGAATGGGGATTCCCAGTGTGCTGTGAGCTGTTTGACCATATGATGATATGATGAGTGAAGCCATTGCAGAGGAGGCTACACAAAGCATAATGAGATGGTGCCCTCTGCAGATGTGGGGCCAGTGTATTCCATGTGAATGTTTTCCCAGCCCCACCTGAACTGGTGACAAAGAAAGGCTTTCCCTGAGGCATCTCGTAAGCATCTCTGGCCAGTGCAGATACTAATATCTGATCATGGACATTCTTTTGACCTGGATTGAATTTTCCAATGTTGTCAGCAGCCTTCTGGCTCTCCTCCACTGGGTCATAGTTCCTCTGCTCAGCTACCAACCTATTTCCAATCAGGTCCTCCCAGTGACCTTCTACCTGAGGCCTATCTGGATACTGGTTCAAGGACCTTGTGTTCTTCCAGAGGATTTTGTCTATGAGGAAGAGGCCAAAGTCATAAACCTGTCCTGTGGATTCCGGAGACAGCGTCTGGTCTCAAGCTGATGTCCGAGGTCATCACATATGTGCTGCTTGAAGCCATCCCAGAGTCTTCTGGGTTCTGAGGGAAAGCAAAAGGCCAGGATGATAACAAAGAGGTGTCTGAGTTGAGTGCCTGTTTTCATAGCACTGGCCTCCTGAAGACACAAAGTTCACTCCTGATCATCCTCCAGAAGACCCCATGCCAGACAGGCCTCTTCATAGGTAGGATATTCTGTGCCATTGACTGACCTGAGCTCCTCAAAGGACCTTGCCCCCTTGACCACTGTGAGGAGAGTGTGCAAATGAAAGTGCTCTCCAGAGGCAGGGCCTGCCAAATGAACATGACTGATGGCAAATCCCTGCTGGTGAGGTCTCTATGCCTTTGATGCTTGGTGCCAAGTGAGATGCTCAGGAAAATCCACATAGAGCAGATCATGTGCATGAGGGTAAGTGTCATTGGCCTCAAAGTAAGCAATGAGCTTGGTCTTTGACCTCTCAGCCCTGTCTAGGATGGTGACCTCATCAGTGTTAGGATCAAAGGTGATTGTCTGCTGGTCTTTTTCATGGACTGGCAGTGCCATGACAGCAAGCACCTGGGTGTGAATTTCCCTCTCCAGCAACCTCCAACACCTCATGAGCACTGACATAGTGAGCATCCAGGTACTGTTGTAATTCATCCTTGTTGACACTGAACTCCATGGTAGTGCAATCATGCCCCTTGTAGAGATACTTGTGGATATACTTGATGCACCTCACATTGAAGGTCAGTTCAGCATTGATATGGCACAGGAATATGAGCAAGAGGATAGGAGAGTATGGAATGACCCATCTGTTATAAAGTAGTTTAGATGGTTGTTTATAGTTTCTGATTATGTATGGAGTCACGATTGTCCAGTCTCTATCAGGAGCCCGCAGATGGTGAGCCGAGTTCCCGGGTCAGAGTAACGAAATGTGTGTTCTGAGGATAAGTTGGCTCTGTCAAGGTAGCGGATAGATAGTATGTCGTAGAACAGTATGCCAATGTTCTGAGAGTGATACCTGATGTTTTTAGGAGTGAGAGATTGAGTGATAATGACTGTTCTAGTGACTCCAGCATGGGCTACACTCAAGTGCAGGGGGAAGCAAATATTTTTATCTAATTCTAACACAACAACTACTGGATACTTATATGTGTGTAGTTAACCTAGCTACTGTGAGACACAGGGAGAGATTGATGGAATGAAGGGTGGAAAATACTTTGCTATCCAGAAGCGGCCTTGACTCGGTCATGGAAATAGAACAGAGCAAGCGGAATGGATGGTTGCCTAATTAAAACACATGTATGTACTGTAATCTCGGTTGAGTCGTATGGAGGAGTGTAGGCCATAGTGAATTCATCAAAGCAGGGTAGAGTGGAATGGTATGGGTGTTATGGGGAGAGGGATTGATATATGCAAGGCCATTATAGACCGGTGATGTAGCGAAGGGTTGGAAGGAGGTATCATATCTGGTGTGAATGACGCTGGTGGTTGTGGGGTACATACTGGTATCAATCGATTGGCGATCTGTCTCAATATTCACAGCACCATCTGTTGTCCATCATGTGACCTCTGACATTGTGCTGTCTTCCATTATTGCAATGATGATACCTTGGATATCCACCCTCATTCACTAAGGTTTTCTCACAGAAAGGCTTTGGAAAATATTTGCTGCACTTGCCATCTTTCATGCAGGGTGCCCTTGGATTATGATCATCACATGGGCCATGGGTCATCATGTCACAGGCCAACTTGTAAAGCAGGGGATGTGTCTCTGGATCAGGAAACTCTGCTGAAATCATAGAATTGACCTCATGTGGATGTCTGATCTTGGAGTCTCTGTCAAACCAAATAAGGAGGTGCATGTGTGGGAGGCCCCTCTTCTGGAATTCTATGGTGTAGATGTGAGCAATAGTTCCCCCTAATATTTTCTCCTTGTGTGAGGGCAACCCAAGCAGACACTCTACACTCAAGTGGTGCACTGGCAAAGGGGAAATCCTAAGAGAAAACTCTGAGGATCCCTTTGCCCACTAGCTAATAACTATATACTTCAGGCATCATAACTCTGCATCTTTGAAGCCTGAATCACATAAGCAACAGGGGTGCCAAAATACAGACAGGGCCAAAGGAGGTGTTCAGAAGCTGCTGGGAGAAAGACCTGTGAAGCTCTGGGACAAGAGGCCTGTTGCTGAAGTGGTGTTTGGTGGGATTGACTTTGGCTGGGGTGCATATGCTTCACATACACTTTGCAGGACTTCAGCAGGGTGTGGGAATGTTTGAACTGAGTGGAACATGTTGTGATAAAAAGATGCTGTAATAAACATTGTGATGTCATTTTTTCTTTTATCCTTTTGTTACCCCTTTTTTTCTTTCTTTCTCTCAGTCATAAAAAATTAGGAATAATGTTCAAAAGGGGTCTTATCTGTTATATTTAAAGAGGAAACCACGAGACAACACTCGGCCCACTCGCACGAGTCATAGACATGCTATGACATCACGAGTATGGGTAGATGGGTAACGCATGTGATTACCCCACACACGCGTCACCGATAATCGATCAGCCCGGTTACATGGTGAGCAGGTGCCTGAACCGTCGGAATAATAAAAATAGAACGGAAAGGGATGTTGCGACTATAGAGGGTTGTACGAGAATGACAATGACACAGGATTTAATATCGAGGGACACATCAAACATATCCAATAATCGGATCGCATATGGGATAAGAGAAGAAGGAGCGGCTTTCACATTATTATGTCAAAGAGACAGGCATTTTTTTCTATTATCTTTTTTTACTTGTCATCGAAAATTATACTTCCAATTCCCCCATTCACTATTTTCTTCCCCCTGACGACTGATTATTTTCCAGATTTTCTCACTATCCAAAAACAAAAATCCAACACTATTTGCTCCACAGATAGTGCTATCTTTTCATCCCCTTAGTTACTAATTTTCCAGACCTCCGTCCCTATTATTAGCATTCCCAAAATCACCCATACACCTTCTTGTATAAATATCATAATATTCCTGTATGTTATTCTTCAGCTAGAATTATATCCTTCTTGATACACTTAGAAAAGCTCAGGGCATTCAGACTTGCCTTTCAGAAATTTCCTACTATCTTCTTCAACAAAATTCTATAATATACAAACCAGCTACACTAGGTTACCTATCTACTCTCTCAATTCATCACCACACATTGAACCTCTCTTCTTTTATTCAACTGACGATCCATCTTGACGCCGAAAGAACCCCTGAGCTGAATCTCTGGAATATCATCATATACCATCTCCGACCCCCGCACTACGTCACTTTCGGTTAATTGACGCACATGCCATATTCGGCATCACACTCGCGGAGGAATCAAAAAAAAAAAATCCTTGAGCTATTTTTCTTTTATCAAAAAAAATATAAAAAATTCATAGATATTAAAAGAACATAGGGTGCAAAGACTTTGCAAGGAAAACAGAGGTTCCCCTTGTTGTGAATGAATACCCACAGCTGTGCCCATCCACTCTCTCACATGTTATGATCTCACTAATACATGTCTCCACCATGCAACCACACCATTACCACAATGAGTCACCAAGTCATGCGTCCACCCAGTGCACAAGGTGCACACTCTGTGTACTGAGTCAAGCCCCATTATCAGGGGAATGCCAGCCTATACCTGAGTTGAGCCCCACCATCAGGGGAGCATAAGTTGACATCCAAGGACCTCAGGCCAGGGGTCAATGAGTAGTTTGAGGGGCATGTGCATACTAGGAGATGCAATGCTGTGTTCTTTCTATTCTTTCTCTATTTCTCTTAACCCTATGATGCTGACCCCCTTGAAATGTCACACATGTAGCACCAAGTCATGCATGCACTGTGCACCTAGGTAGTACCCCATGGATCTGTGAGCCCCATCAAACCTGATCATGTGGGACATGTATGTGTCTCACCAATTCCCATAGCTACATCCCCACTCCACTTCTCTCCTTATCAATTTCTGATCCACCACAGTCTCACTAGTTTACACTTGTATAAAACATTGTCTGGTATGACCCATATAATTATTACTTTTGCTGGTCAGTTTCTGCACTCAAGTGGACGTGCAAGATAAGCTCTGAGCCTTGTACTACATATCTAAAGATACAGACACTATCTCTCTTGTATATCAAAAATCCTCCTCATTACTATCACTCTTCACATATCCCCTCATCACTTACTATCACTGCAACCACTTGACTATCAATGACACACCAATCCATAGAGCCAGCTCCCCATCCATTGTCCCAACACATTGACCCTGCCAGAGAGCTGATGGACAGTTGACAATCACACCACTAGCCAGGTGCTATATATCCCCTTTGCTAGACTCATAATTACACCTCTCACACCTTGATAATCAAGTCAAGGAGGTATGTCTTTTTGAGGTGGAACACCTGGGACACCAAGTTGGGTCTGTCCTGAATGGTTTGCCCAGGCAACAATGCATCCTTTATCTCTTTCCAGTTGGGATTGGCAGTCATGGTGATAAAAAATCAGCCAGACTATACTTCTTCATAATAGCCAGAGAGTTCTGCAGGTTTTCCTGCATGTCCCATGGGCCTCCTTGAAAAGATCCAGGCACAACAGATTTGCTGCCCAAGTTGTTTGCATTTTGCAGATCATTGTCCATGCCTGCAAATGCATCCACCACCTGGTTATAGAGCTCAGCATGCAGGGTAGATTGATTTGCCCTGATCCACCTCAGCCTGCTTTGATCTGCAGCAGCTCAGGTGTCTATGATATACTGCTGGAGCAGCTTGCCACCTCAAAGGAGTGTTGTGGCCTCTTGCTGTCTCTGGAAGAGACAATAGGCATAGTACTGTATCTGGATCACATGCCTCTGTCTGGGGTTACCACCTTCCCCAGCTACCACCTGTCCATTGTGATATGGAATACTTAGATGCCACCCCAACTCTCCTTTGGGAAACAGCAAGACATAGTGAAGAGGGGCATAAGCTGGATTGGTATCAAATATGCTCTGAAAATGTCCTCTTTGTGGCTGGACAACAATATCTCTAGGATCTGGTGCAATGCCCTCTCCAGGAAGAACAACTGCAATCTCATTTGCAGTAGGAACATTATACCTCCTGGCATCAGTGTATGGCATGTATGTGAGCCTGGTGTAAGAGAGCTGTGCTCTCTAGTTGGAGATCATAAGTTTTCTAGTTTCTGAGTTTTATTAAACTTGCCTAGTTTAGTATGTGCCACTTGGCACCACTCCCATTCTTCTTGGAGTCTTCTTGGAGTATATAGTATGCTCAGTAGCATTAGCAATATAGACTCTTTCTCCCCTCCCTTCTATCTAGTAGCTTCAGTCAGCCCTATGGCTGAAGTCTATCTTACACTGGCATGGACATTATTGTTCTGTCCCTGATCCCTGAGCCTCTGGGCTACTGCCTATAGATCTCAACAAAGGGATTGCATTCCATGAGCATGTCCTGCAAGTTTGACGTGATGGTTGGAGAGAGCCTAGCATTATGCTACATCCTCTGCTGCAAAGCCAGAGCTGAATCATTTATGTACAGCTGAGCATACTGATGAGGAGCACCCTCATCTGGTAGGAGAGCACCATGGTTATATAGAGTCCACCATGCAACTTAAGGACATATGGGCCATTTCCCTGAAGCAAGCTCTGATTGAATTTGACTCTAGGAGAAGTGAATGCAAAGGCAGTGTTATACTGCCTGATGCTCTGGCAAAATTGTTTTGCCTCATGGTCTTGGCCTTCCAAGAGGAGGCTCAATGTCTCAGGGATTGGTTGCAACTTAGGAAGGTTAACCTTTCCAGAAAGACAGCAATCATCAAATTTAGGCTGTGCATTGGTGGGGGCTGCTGAGCTGGTGGTGGATTAGGAGGTTGCTAAGGGGAAGGGGGTGGCTGAGGATTGTGATGTGGTGAAGGCTGCTGAGCTGGTGGTAGAATAGCTGGTCCCAATGGCTGAGGTTGAGGTCTAACACCAGCCTGAGCTTGAATTGCTGCAGGAGCTGGCTGTACAGGATCTAGCATCTGCCTCCTCAATGCCTGTGGTGGCATGGCTGGTAAAGTAGCTGCCTTTTGAAGGAAAATCAAATTATACATATCCAAAAGCTTCACACTCCACAAGGGTCTTCAAAAACTCCAAGCTCCACATGCATCTATTTCATCTCAGCCTATTCCATCATCTCAGTCCAGCCCAGCCTGACAATACAGCCATACCCCATCAATTATCAGTTCATTATTATCCCCATGCCATCCATCAACACAGCTTCAGACTCTATTTCTCTTCAGACCTTGGAGTCTCCAACATCACCTTCACTATCACAATGGTCACTTGATTTGGAAGATATTTGAAGACATGCTAAGCACATCATATGCTTCATCCCCAGTAACCCAAAGCAGCACAGCTATTAACAAAAAAGTCACATCCCTGTGCTCCAGAATCATATGCCATTGGAGATTCCATATTTTCCAAGACAACACAGTCATTTATATTCCTTGGATATACAGGCAAGGTCACTCACAATGAAGGAAGGGAAGAATACAAGGCAGAATTCCAGGCTCCATACCCAACAAACCCTCCCACATTGATTCATCTCAACTTTCATCATAGAGTTCCTCAAGACTGTATATGACCATCACCCCCTCATGTTCTATCATGGGAGTGGGATCAAGGAGAAATTTAGGAGTTATTTCTGTTGCTAATTCATCACCCCTTTTATCATGACTCAATTGTACTGACTAATACCCTGACTCATCTTGGAGATGGTGGACAATTTGTATGACTATGATTGGTGGATATATATAGTGTTCTTGTTATGACTCACTTTGTTCCTGAATGACTCACCTTGTTTCTATTTTAGTTTGTCTTTTCTCATTATGACTCATATTTGTTCTATTTTTGTATCTTTTATTACTCGTTCACCATACTTTACCCTATCTGACACATTCTTGCTTACTTTTGCTATTGTAATTTCTCCTTTATGTCCCCTTTTGTGCTTTGTGTTCTTGCCATGACTCATACTGACTCAGACTGCTTGCTCATCATATGACTCAACATATCACAGTCCATGACATCATTGTAGCTTGGGGATGTGTATATAAGGGCTTGCTTTTTCTGTACAAAATCAAGTCAAGTTCAGCTCTCAAATCAAGTTTCTCTTAAGTCTTATACTCAAATCTGATAAAATATGAGAAGAGGGAATACAAGACTTGGAGACAGAGAAACTCAATGCGCATTAACTCGAGCGCATAACCGGCCTCATCATGAGGGACGGGCTAAAACCGTATGAAATTGTTGTAGCTAATATTCTAACTACTTATACAATGTTAGAAAGGGGATGAAGCCCCTGAAACACCAGATCATGTCACCGGCGATATCTAGGTGACATGAGTGTGACAAAAGATAACAAAAGACAAATAACCATGAATTCATAACAAAATCCTGTTATGATCTGGTTCCTCATGGATCTCCAGTAACCATATTTGGTAACTAACCCTTTCGCAGGGCCCCTACCCCAAGCCTGACCTTTATCCGAGCCCTTCCTGAGGTAGTCCAAGCCTGAGCCCAACCCCTGTTCACTATATTCCATTTTCCCAAACCCATTGCTTATCCTTCCCCAAGTTTCATTCCAATTCCCTTAGTTAGTTAGATCTGACCTTGTTTCCCTGTTATCCATATATAAGTCCCATTCTGTATGTACCTTGCTCCTCAGTCAGAAATCAACTTAGTTATCCCCTTGAATCAATTACTAGTTTTCAACCTGGCTCCTCTTATTCCTTTACTCTCCTCTTGTCCGAACCTCACTCCGAAATTGAGGGCACATACAATAAGTGGATGGTGCAGCATATAAGCTGAAGCCAATCCCTCCCTATTATTAACCTTGGTCCGAGCTCAGTTGAGCTCACCCTGAGGTCCCACCTGCAGGCCTCGGTCTTAACAAATCCAAGTCAAGTCCCAAGTTTAGGGCACTAAGTCGAAGCTTTGTCACAGGACATAGCTGCACATACATCACATGTCACAAGTCACAAGTCCCACATTATATGTCACACAAATTAAAGTCACCATCACAAGAAGTCACCTGTGTTACATCCTAGAGGAACAGGCTGTATGACTTGTTCTCTGCAACAGTCAAGCTATGGTGGTAGTCTCTTTGCCACATAAATGACTGCATTATAGACTGTCCACATAGAAGGGCTGTTGCATGCAGGCTAATAGGTCTTATTCCTGTTAGTGCATATTTAGCATGATGGTATCAAGGGGGATATGCAAAGTGTAAAGGTTATTGATCAGTAGGCTCTATGAATGTAGTAAGAGAACTCAGGATAGATCTGCACATTGACTTGAGCACAGTAGATGACCAGCAAAAGAAAGGTTATGTATATGAGTCATACCAGACAATATTTTAAACAAGCATAGACTAGTGAGAGGCCATGATAGATCAGTGAGTGAGAGGGGGGGAGTGGAGTGGGGCTGTGACCATGGGTATTCTTGTGAATGTATAATTTGATTTTGTGTTCCATATATGGAGAATATAATTCAAGCTCTGGATCAAAGCATAATTAAGCAGAGGTCCAATATGAGAGACAATCCTGGATATTTGCAATATATGTGCAATATTACAACAACTAATTCAAATAACAACTTCAGATACACTGGACAAGGTGAGTATTGTTACTACTGCTTTTACTGTACAAGAACTAGCTATTTAACTGATTCTATTGAATTAGGGGAACATTTCAAAGGTGGATTATATAATGTATCAGTGATGTGATGTATACTAATGGACAGAACTCATACTGTATTACACCCATGCTTTCTGTACTTCTATTTCCATCTTCCATACTATCATTTCCATTACTACCCTACTTTTACTCAGCTCAGATCCCCACAACCCTGCCATCAACAAGGGTACCTCATTCCTAGTGGAACATCTGTGTCCCCATACCAATGGATGATGGGTACCTTTTTTAGATACCATGCTTATGTCCCCTCCCTGTACTATGATACCTGACTCTACTCATGATCTGCATTGTATACCTCTCCACTCTGACTCAGAACTCATTACTCCTACCTACTTATATGTACCCTCTAGTATATAAACCCCTGTATTTGTATTAAGTGACCTCAGTTCAAATATCAACCACATTTAGTGTTAACCCTGTCCATTGTGTTCTTAGTACACTATTATCATTACTTCTGCACTTCTGCACGTACCATGGGATTGTGCTACATTGCTTGGTTGCTCCTTTCCAAAGTCTTGGGACCTTGTGAGAGTTCAAGAGGCATAGCATATAAGCTGAAGCCAAAGTCCCTTCTGATTTGCCTTCCACATTCTGTCTCATGGTTTACATGCCCATAGCATACTGTATGGATCTGGGAATAAGAGGTGGTCAAGTGACAGGGATATGGAATACCACATACACATAGAAGTTACAAGTTATGTAAGGTGTAACATGTATCACAATGTCCATCCAGGGTGAGCTTAACACATTGTATTCTATTATTATAACAAGGGCTTTCATGTGTCTTCATCAGATGTGGGGTGGTTCCTTGACAATGATCTCGATCCATGATATTATATCAGCAATGTGTGACATGTGCATGCACTTGGGCAATAGGATAGTTGTTATAAATAAAGAAGAGAAATTACTACAAAAAACATCTAAAAATAAATTAACATCTCCCGCTCGTAACATCTAATGAATGCCCGGGATATTACTATCAGATACCCTCCTTACGACCCATGTTCAAGTACAGGAACCGCCCAAGACGTTCCTCGACCCATAACACGCATATCCCCTACGTCGAGCCCATGACCTCATATCCATCACTATCCTACCGATGAAGCGCCCGCATGTGTTGATGTTCTAGCGGTGACATCACTGATCGGAGACAATCTTACCCCGCATCTGGCCTCGGCGCTTGGTCATATTCATTCCATAATTAGAACACGTCGCGTCGAGCCCACCCTGCGCATACATCGTGATTCCTGTCATGGAGCACACACCTCAGCTCTCCTACATGTAGCCTCCATTTCACATATATCTCACATGTTCATAATTACGCTCCACTCCCCATTCACTACCACACGACACTTAGGAGTGTCTACATGTGATCCTCGTACCACCGGGTCACGTGACCCGTACTTGAAATATTCATCCCGATTGATTTTCTACATATAAATAGCTAGTTTTTGTGCTGTGAATAGTAGTAGTAATAACACTCACTCATAACAGTTCGAAGTTCTTAGCTAAAGTAGTAGTCAAGATAAAACTAGCATATATTGCAGTTTACTTGAAGTTCTCTCTCATATCAAACCTCTGTTCGATTCAGCTTCACTTGAAGCCTGAATTATATTCTCCTATCGTATAACAACCAACCCAAAATCACAAGAATAGTGATGGATCATTCAGATACAGTTCATATACATTGAATTGTTGTTAAGGCCAAGGCCTAAGAGTGAGGGCTTAGCTTCAGCTTGTGTGGTGTGCCATCCACTATTGTACATGCCTTTGATTTTGGAGTGAGGTTTGGACAAGAGGAGAGTAAGGAGGTAAGAGGAGATGGATTCAGAAACTAGTAGAGGATTCAAGGTGATATATAAGTTGATTTCTGACTGAGGATGGGGTATATACAGAACATGACTTATATATGGATAACAGGGAAACAGGGTTGGACATAATTAATTAAGGGAATCAGAATGAAGCTCGGGGAGAGACAAGAAGCAGGGTTCAGGGAAGCAGGATATAGTGAACAGGGGTCAGGCTTGGGCTCAGACT
Source organism: Ramaria cf. rubripermanens (assembly GCA_003316465.1). Classification (NCBI taxonomy): domain Eukaryota; kingdom Fungi; phylum Basidiomycota; class Agaricomycetes; order Gomphales; family Gomphaceae; genus Ramaria; species Ramaria cf. rubripermanens. The sequence continues at coordinate 24,453 of QFFB01002049.1, read as the reverse complement.
ACTTTGGCAAGGCTCAGACTAAGGTCAGGCTCTGGGTAGGGGGCTTGGGTGTTATGATCCGGTTCCTCACGGATCTCCGGTGACCGTATTCGGCCACTAACCCCATCCCGAGCCCATACCCCGAGCCTGACCTTACCTGAGCCCGTCCCAAAGTAGTCCGAGTCCGAGCCCAAACCCCGTCTCTCATCCATCCCCGAGCTTCATTATGATCCCTTAGTTAGTTCTGTCCGACCCTGTCCCCCTTGTTACCGTATATAAGTCTCACTCTGCATGTACTTTGCTCTTCAGTCAGAAATCCAACTAGATACCCTTCGAACCATTTACTAGCTTCTCGCTCCGTCACCTCTTAGTCCCTTCGCTCCTCTTGTCCTAATCCCCTTCTGAAATCAAGGGCACGTGTAATAGTGGATGGCGCAGCATATAAGCTGAAGCCTAGCCCTTCCTAGTACTCCTCAGCCGAGCTCAGTCTGAGCTCCCCCGAGGTCCCACACGAAGACCCGGTCTTAACATCAGGATGGGGTTAGTTACCAAATATAGTTACCAGAGATCCACGAGGAACTGGGTCATAACAATCATAGTGACAGCAAGCACACTTGGAAAATATGATGCCAGGATATTTGTGTAGTGTGACGATGGCATGTCCCTGATAGAGTAATGCTGGGATGAAATGAAATAAATGTTTTTCAGTATTAATATTCGAAAATATTAATATACTTTTCTTTTAATATTCATAGCAGGTATTGGTATAAGACATGGACATTTCCCACATGATTGTATGTAGTGGGGCTGGCAGATATGCAGCATACTACCTACATTTCCAGCATGTACATGGTGAGATGCAACATGCAGGGTAATAGGGGATCAATGTCATGTGTTATAGCACAGAGGTAAAAGATAATAGAAAGAGAAAGAAAAAAAAAGGAACATGGTGTTGCATCTCCTTGCATGCACATGCCCCTTGATCTGTTTGTCAACCCCTGGCATGGGGTCCTCAGATATTGACTAGCACTCCCCTGATGGTGGGGCTCAACTTGGATATTGACTGGTGCTCCCCTGATGATAGGGCTTGCCTTGGTACACAGTGTATGTGCCTCATGTGCCAGATGTAAACATGACTTGGTGACTTGTTGTGGTAGTAGTCTGTATGTGTGATGGGAATGGATATTAGCAAGGTCATGACACATAGAAAAAACAGGTAGACATGGTTATGGGTGTGCATTAATAACAGTCACTACATACCTTACTGCGATCCCTTCCTTTGGTTGACGTCAGTCAGGCTTGTGACTTGTGTAAGAGACCTTACACTGCAAGCTGGATGGCACACATCTTGGCAAGGTGAGTGGCTGCAGGGTTGCTGTCAACAAATGGGTGTGGAGTCACCAGGTTAGAGAGCATGCATGCTGGTCTGGACATGTACAGTAAATCATGTTCATATTGAATGAAGAATCTTCCTGGGAGCATCTTGAAGGGAGTTTCAACCATAACATTCCTCCAAGCCAAGCTGCAAATCATGCATGACAAATTGCATAGCTATCCCACACTCAAACTCCTTGAGTTTCTAATTAGCCTCTGCAAAATGTCATTATGCTAGGTATGTGTGTCTTGTAGCTTATCATAAATAAACTGAGGACTTGTGCTCGTGTGAATATTGTGCCTTGTGCCATCTAACTCTATTTTTAGATAGCACAAGCTGCTGTTGATCCCATGCCTCCACCAAGTAATGTGGCTTAGGGCTCATGACAGATGGGTAGGAGAAGTGTTGACCTGTCTATGCAATAAATCACCAAATCATTGATACTACAGACCATGCAAACAGCATCTGGGAGGGGACTTGACATGCTGCATAGCTCTTCAATCCTGCATCCAGTTTTGCCCATGGACAATGGATGTAACACTGTTGCCTCTGCAGAAGGTGGATTTGACCTGAAGGGGGGATATCAAATATGTCCGTTGGAGAAGTAGAGAATACCCTAGCAAACTAGTAGGCTTCAGAAAGCTGTGGTACATGTGGAGGGTTATAGGCCATATAACAAGTGAAGAGTGGTGGAGTGGCATACACAGGTGTGATCAGGGTCGAAGTAGGCTTGCCCTTCTGCACCAAAATAAGCAGGAGGCATGGAAAAGTATATGATGACATACCTGTTTATCTCATATGCTGCCCTCCTGCCCCAGAATCTTACCAATGAAGTCACTCACATGGGACTGCGCTATGAAGGAACACAACATGGAGATGAAAGATAAAAAAGAAACCAGGACACAACAGCAGAGTCAAAGGAACAATAAAAAGAACAGGAATTATGTGAGATGTAGGGATAGGAAATCTCTAAGTGACTGCGCCTGTCCAACAGACTTTGTCATGTGTTATCAGGTCATATGCCAAGTTGATCAGGATGCTAGGGTATGGCAAGGGCTGTCTGGCCATATATGGTTTTTTGGGTTTTTCTAACATTGGCATGAAAATATTTGCAACAGAATGGTGCACCTAACATCTGCAGTTCAGTTTGATGGTATATTTGGGAGAGAGAGACACACTTTCAAGAATAAAAACTTATAAAGAAACAGGTGGTAACACACCAGAGAGTATTTACATTTTGAAATGATAGAAGTGTTGTTTGGGACCAAGACACAACTGTGTCAGGATTGCCATTTTTCTAGTATATTACCAAACAATCACTCCACCCACGATTCCCACCACCAAAATATCCCATCATGCCACCTTCATGCACAACCTACCTCTGCTCTATTTGCTGTTCACTGAACTCTATATTCTCCAGGTGTCCATGCTGCTCCATCATTATTTGTGCATCTTACACCAACCCTGCATAAAGCAGGGTCATTATATAGAAGCATATGCTGTGCACTACCACTAGGTCACCCCGGCTGATCCCATCATGAGTCTTGCTGCATACAGATATATCCCACCCCTTCATCCATGCCACAGCATAAGAAGTCAGCGTTCCACACCCATGCTCTCTCTCATTTGCTTGCCCCTGAATCCCTAGTTTACTATGAGTACTTCACTTTTTGCATGTATACTCCCTAGTTCAATTATCAGATGTCTACCCTGTTATTTGATGTCAGACTTGTAGACAAACCCTTAGTAAACTATCCACTGTTACATTGGTAGTTTTATGTATCAGTGAGCTTGAACCTTTGATCTTATTTGCTACACCCCCTTAGGGGCATTGCCGAGACTGCTATTCACAACACTTTGCAGGAGTGTTCAGATCAGTGAAAGGAACACCCGAATTGGGGTGACTTTTCTTTGAGGACATGCACCATTCATTACATACTACTCTTGATTTATTTGCTACAACTGTAGGCCCATGTTAGAAATACACTGACATTACATATTTACCCCAAAACTCAATCTTGACAAACTGCCAAAAACAGCATAGGGGTTATGTTTATCTTACAGTGTCCATAAGCTGCTGGGCTAAAATTGTGAAATTTCACAAAACTGCACTTACCTATTGTGTGCTTATGCATTTTTTGCCATCCACCCAATAGTGGCCCCTACCCTGTTCTCATTGACACCCTCAATCCAGAGCCTTATATATCAAGTCCAAGAGGCAAACAATGAGCTCATGCTACATAAGTAATGTGATTGATAGGAATTGTACCATACATGCATGTATAGTACAGTAGGTAAAATTCTGGCATCCATACTGCCAGAACCCTTGGTAGGGTGGGTATGGTGGCCACCATCAAGTTTTCCACAATGGCACCACTGTGTTATGATCCAGTCCCTTGCAGATGTCCAGTAACTATATCTGGCAATTAAGCCCATCCCAAGCCTATACCCCAAGTCTGATCTTATCTGAGCTATCCCCAAAGTATCCCAAGCCTGAGCCTGACCTTTGTTACTATATCCATCTTCCCCAAACCCCATTACTTACTTACCCTTCCCTGAACCTCATTCCAATCCATTAGTTAGTTATGTCTGACCCTATCCCTTGTTATTCATATATAAGTCTTGCCTGTATGTACCTCACTCTTCAGTCAGAAATCAACTTAGATATCTCCTTGAATCCCTTAGTAGTTTCTAATAAGCTTTTCTCTTATCCCATACTCTCCTCTTGTCCAAACCTTGCTCTAAAATCTAGGGCACACACTCTAGTGGATGGTGCAGAAAATAAGCTGAAGCCAAGCCCTACTCTGCCATCCTCATCCCAAGGTCCCACACCTAGGCATCAGTCTTAACATGCTGTAACCTTCCACAATTGACTTGGAGTTGAAGTCTTGTCAATATTTCTTGTCCAGAAAGAGTATCAGTACTAGTGTTGCCACTAGCTGAGCTGCAAATTAGCCAATCCAAGCTATGTTTTTGGAGCTGGCTACAGATATAGTAAATGGCTTGAACTCTAGGCTGGCTTGCAATCATCTAAGTGAGTTTGGGATAGCAAAAAAAAAAACATTTTTCTACACTAGAAAATATGTTCTGAGAATCATGTGGAAGTCCCAGCTCTCTAGGATTTTTCAACAGCTTGGCTTGAAGCTATCACAAATTGAGTCAGCTAATGGTAGCTTGGCTTGGTGTGGAGCCAAAGCCAAACCACAGCAACACTAATCAGCACCTCATCCTAATATTGTGTATCCACACCCTCCACATCCATCATCCTAAGGACCTGCCCACCCACAACTTTTTCCAACACCCTCTATGAAGATGTAGACATTGCCCCTCCTCTCCCTAGCATTTGCACCAAACACTCTTCCACCCAAGTGGCATCATGATGCCTGCACATGCCAAAGCACACTTGAAACCCCACTTGTACATGCTGCATGTTTGTTCTCAATCTTATTGCTACCACATTTGGTGTTGCATGCACTCCTCCCACCTGCTCTCCCTGAGCATGCAGCAATGTCTGGGAACTACAAGATATCCACAGCCTGCCAATATATTTGTCATGGAAGCCATGCAGGCCATGTAGGAGAAACCTGTTATTAGAATATTGAGACCAGGTTGGTGTCAATGTGATGAATGATGCCATAAATGGAGAATGCAATTTAATGCATATGCAAGTGAAGAAAGACTAGCCAATCTCATTGCACAGGACAACAACAACAGTGAAAACACCAGCATTGAAGACACTGTTAACTTCATGCTTTAACTACCAGACTCCTGATGGAAGTAGAGGCTAAAACCTTCAACTTGTTGTAACTAAGCTACTAGTTACTTATACATGTGTGTATAGGGGCAAAACCCCATGATGCACTGGACTAGGAATGGCTATGTCATTGATGACATAAGTGTGACATGAGTGTGACAAAAGTGTAAGAAAAGGTAGAAATACTCCTAGTAAATGAAAAAAAAATCTAGAAATACTATATGATCCTGAATTCATAACAAAACCTGCTTACTCTCATTCTCCCTCCTGTACCTGCACCATCATAGCACATGCACTTCCATCCTCAATAAATTTAGCATACAGTGAATTGAGAGCATATAGTACTAGGCATGTGGTTGAATACTGCATATAGCATCAAGAAATATATTCAATCACTAACTATGCAAATGTCTAAGGCTCTCCATTGAGCATGTCAGTGAGAAGAGGGTGGGAATTGGGTAGATGTTGAACAATATGTAAGTGCACAATAGATAAGTGCCGTTTTGTGAAATTTGGCATTTTCAGCCTGGCTACTTATGGACATGATATTATGTTACCAAATTTTCCTGAGGCCAATTGAGGAATTCCTCAGGTCAGACAGATTGGGTTCAGGTGGGTAGGTAAGGGACACTGGCACTGGGCGAGGCCACCACAAAGGAAAAACAGTGAGATTTTTGGACAGTCATTTGGACAGTCCATGTAGATACAAGTATATGAAAGTTGTGAAAAGCATTTGCATGTGAAGAAAGTCGATACCTGGTGATGGTGGCACATGGGAGTAAAAAACCCATTGAGGGAAAGCATTGATGCTATGCAGGGATAAGAAAGAAAAGAGAGGGAGTGAGGAGAAGCATGAATCAGCTCTAAATTGTGTGAGGTAAGTTTGCGTGTGGTGAGCAAGTGTGGCTGTAATAAATACCTGTGCAAAGGTTGGGTGTGCCAAGCAAGTGAGGGAGCACATGAAAAATGTGTGGGAGAGCTGCTAAATAGGCAAGAGTGATACCACCACTAAGACATGTATGATGACACACTGATGCAGTCATTAGAGTGCTGACACGTTCCAGTGGGACTCAAGCCTAGGAGTGCAGTAGCATTCAGCAGAACTGGGGTCCACAAGGTGAGACAAGGGTAGAATGCACTGCAGATGCATGGGGGAGAGAAAGGAGAAAAAGGAGGATGAACAGGGCTAGACAGGAGGTTGACCTGGGTGCACATACAGGTTTCACATTGCGACAATGAAGTTGGGAGCCCAGAGTGGAACTCATTTGGTGTAAGGATGTCCCTACTTAAATACTGATTTATACGCCTAATAAGGCCAATTGAGTCAAGGCAACTACAGTAATAATTAGCAGCATATACTATCAGCAACAAACTTCCACTGAAGGATACAATGTTGAAGGCAGTGTTGACTTTTTTGTGACCACACTGCAGGAACAAACCCCACCAAAGTCCAGTGGAGGATCCAGCAGCTATCATCAGCCAGTGGATCCTCCAGTGGATTTGAATCCACAAATCTATCCACTGATCTATTAGGTGGACCTATTTTTGCCAGGCCAGGTGGATAATCCCCTAAAACCATGAAGGGATACTCCAAGCACCAGTGCCAGTGGAATCTCTAATAAGCTATGCTGGTATAACCCTGTATATACAGTAGTTACTAGATTATCCATGAATAATATAAATGGCCATTCAATTAAAATTTATTGTGGATTTTCACTCATTTTACAGGGAAGAACCATAGACACCATAGAGGAGTATCCATCTAACTTGGGTGGATTATCCTTTAAAAAGGCATGAAATCAATGAAATCTCACTAACTGCAAGGTAATTACAAGTCCATCTCCTCTATCAATTCTGGGTCTTCAACAAATGAAGGCCTGGCTATATCCTTGCTCCTGTCAATGATACCCTACATATTTGTTGTCCCAACAGGTACCCGGCCTATTATGCAACTGATAGCTGTGAGTTTGATGACCTGCATCAATGTCTGCATCTTCCCATATGTCACAGGTGTCAGTGTCGCATCCCTCCCATCAGTGTCATAGCTCTGGATGACTGCTAGTAGCCAGTGTGATGGCTGCCTTCCAAAAATCCTGTGATCAGGTAAGACAAAGGTCAGGACCATATGGAGCCAGCTGTAAAAACAACGAGTCTCAAAGACTGATGGGCAGTTGCGATGGTGTGTGTGAATATTCACCTGCAGATCATACTACAAACAGATGAGTATGCATACTATGGGCATGACTGCTTACTTACATGGATGAATGATGTATCATGCCCCAATTGATTTGACACCATTTTTGCTGTATAGATGCAATCGCCATGATTGGTGATTTGAACTTTACCCCAGGATTTGCAAAGCTCCAGGAGGAGGGGTTCAATGAAGGTGGGTGGTTTCAGGAATTGAGTGGCAAGATGAGCAGCAGTCTTGCATTGCAGAGCCATGTCTGGCTTGAACTCATGGATTCAGGGGAATTGAAGGATGCTGGAAGGGTCTGCGCAAGTATTCAGTGAGATGAGAATGTGCACAAGTCATGTCACATACATTCAGGGTTTATCTTCTCCATAGTGCTAATATCAATTATCTGGTCAGAAAAGTCAAGCTCTCATGATAAGTTGAACTTGAGCTTGATTTGCACATCTGGCTCTTGTGGATCATGTGTCAGCTGAGAGCAGTATACGGCTTGGAACACAACTTCACAGCTGCTAGAAGCGTCCCACAATACCTCTCAAGTGGGTGCACCCATGTTACCCACATTGGCCCATTCTGTTGGATATCATCGGGTATGTGCAAGAGCATGTGTATACATGATGTATATGTAGACAACCTCTCCTTTTGATATTAATAGTAGTACCTGCAATGCAAGAGAAGCTTTAGTGAATTTAATTGGAGGGGTTGATGGCATACTTTTCATATTTGCAAATCCAGTCTATAATCTTGTCCTGGAGGTCATCTATTTCAGTGTCTGTAATCACAAACTGCAAGCATATCTTTCCAATCTCCACCAGGAGCATCATGTGCCTATAGTACTTGCGAGCAAGTTAGCCTCCAGGAGATACAGTGCCAGATATAAGAACCAAAACAACCATGTTTCCATGGTGAAGAGATGACATTCTTTGGTAATGTTAGGGATATTATGAATGGATGTGGCCAGGATTGTGGCAGTAGTGGCAGTTGTTTCTTCTCCAATGAGATCCCAATAAGCTAGATTTATTTCATAGTCTTCACTGCCTGTGTCCAATCCTTTGAACCAACCCGTCCAGAGGTCCACCAGGTACTGTTTGATATTCTCTTCTATCAAATGCATGAAGTCATTGATAAAATATAAGAAGCAGAGGAAATAGAAGACTTGAAGACAGAAAGACTCAATGTGCATTAACTTGAGTGCATAATCGGCCTCAATGACATGAGGGACAGGCTGAAACCGTATGAAATTGTTAGCTACTATTCTAACTACTTATACAATGTTGGAAAGGGGCCGAAGCCCCTGGGACACCGGATCATATCACCAGCGATATCTAGGTGACATGAGTGTGACAAAAGATAATAAAAGATAAGTAATCCTATATTCATAACAGTCATGAGGCACACTTAAAGCATGATCAAATCTGGGTAAGTGGACCAGGATAGATTCGCCATTGATTCCTTGTGTCGTGGCACAACATTCCTGCTTGGCCTTGTTGCAACCAGACTCAACATATTCAAGGGATTGCTGGTAAGTTTCAACAGTATGCAGGGGAAGGGATTTTGAATCCCAATCCACCCCTGGAGTCCCATCAAATCGGATTGTGCCAGGGGGGGCTGTCAACGGGTAATAGTAATGAGACTGGGCATGGTCAGGGTCGCAACATCCCTGTAATTGACAAGCTTGGCAGGGTGAGAGTGCATTGGGACCCGTGATGTATTGATTGGCTTTGAGGGCCTGCATGTCAGCTATTTTGGTAAGCAGGTATGTGTGAAGCAGGCCCACACTTTCAAGCTCAATTCAGGTACATATAAGTCTCAGGAAGTCACCAGTGTTGGTGCTATTTGTCTTCATGTGAGTTGAACAGATTATGGAAGTTATACAAGTTCTGACAATGTATCTAGGCAAAGAGGCAATGGAGGTGGCTTGTGCATTTTGAGGCAGACTGGCCTATCCTTGTGATGCTCAAGAAATATCTGCAGGGAAAGGGAGCTCATCAGCGACATAAAGGTAAGCAATGACAAGCCGATCTTGACAGTGACCCCAATGAAGCATTAGTGGAGGACAGAGGCACCTTCAACCCCCTTGTGGCCCTGGGATATGTCAATTCCAAAGATGTAGATGCTGTTTCTGAGAGTGTACATGATGACATGGATGCTGATCTGAAGGAGCTGTCCGATTGTGAGGAGGAGAGATCCCAAGCGCCGAAAAACAAATCTCCCATGGTCTTACAAATTCCCCAGGGTGTGACTGATCCCACCATGGAGTCCCAAAAGCATACAACCAAGCCACTCTTTGCCACCAAACAATCTGACATTGAAAGTGACAGTATATGGGGCATTAGGTCTGAAAAAAAAAACCATGGAGGAGAAACAAAAAAGCACAGTAGTGGTAACCCTGTATCCCTTGTCTATTCACAAGCATTAATTGTTACTTTTTATTACACCAAGCTGAACCTACTACAACAATCAAGACTGCCAACATATCCACTTTCTCCAAGACACCAGCCATCATTCATTTCAACATTCACACAAATCCCCTGTCAATTTTTATTGATCACCTGGGTTCCTTCATTGACTGCAACAGAGATACTGTTCATGCCAACTGGGATGATAAGTTGGTCATGTACAAGTTGTGTGATGGCAGATCACTCTGCCTCAATGCATATCCAGGGACCCTGGAATCACATGAAAATGTATTTGGAGACAGTATCCAGTGTAGCATGAACAAGTGTAAACAGTTGAAAGTTGTATTGATCATTGCACCATGCTTAAGTTTCTCCTCTCATAGCTGCACCATGCATAGTACTCAGAAAATTGCAAGACTTAAATCATGGCCTACCAGCTATCAACCTGTGATTGATGCTACAAAGATTGTGTCTGACTCACCTCAAGAGAAATTTGATTCCGGTGCTACACAGTGGTCTCCTCAAATAATGTCCACCCCCCAGGGAATTTCTTGCCAAATTCCTCATTCGCTACAGACAACACCACTTGCAAAGAAGCTACCATGCATGTCCATCATTGTTGGAATTACTGACTCTCCAAAGCACAAAAAAAAGTTGAGGCCCATGGCATGCACAATTCTTCAAGCCTGTGCTCTGCAAAGCATGTGAAAGATCACAATTGCTTTGATAGGAGGCTAGGCAGACTCAAGAGTAGTAGGCTGAGTGCAAATCAGAGGCAGACTGGTTGTCGCCTGGCCTACTACACAACAAAGCATGTGAAAACTGTGATTGCTCCACAGTGATTGTAAAGAATACAAGGGTACGGGTGAATACTGATGTGAGGTATAACAGTTATGCGACTAGAATATGCCTATGTCTCGAGGCGATGTGGAACGCGTATGAGGAGATATGACTCGAAGGTATGTGTCTCGTAAGTGTGACTCGAAGGGATAATAATTCTATATCTAATTACAGTATGTTCAACGGGCGAGCTAAATACAACAGAGGTATGCATGTGAAATTACTCGTAAATCAGAGATGTGCTGCGGGATAAGGCTCGTGACATTCTCCTAGTGCCATGGATGGTGTGTGTCCCCCATGTGGTGTGTCGCATACTCGGTACAAGCAAGGGTGATGTGGCACGTGAGTGTACATACTCGGTGTGGTTGGCTCGACTCATTCGGGGTTCTGCCCGCTTGTGACTCGGGGTAGTAATGTGACGCGTTTGTGTCTCAGGTGTCTCACGCATGCTTGCCTTGATCGTTGGGCATGATTCGGCTACGACTCAACTCGTGATCGCTGATCGGGTTGTGTGTGGAGCCGATGACACCCGTATGCCGACTTGACTTATAGCCTGGGTGAAAAGTGGGAACGTTGTTATTTGAACGATGGGAGGTATAGAGGATGAGTGTGTGAAGAAAGAAAGCAATATGAGGTAAGTGTCCTTTCAATGAAGCTACAGGTCCGTGTGAAGATGAGTTGTACAAATAGTTAGGTTACGTTTACAACAGTGATGTAGGTAGGAGAGAGCCCAGATTGAAAGTCAGAGTCTCAACCTTGACCATAGAAATACACTCTGATCATTCAGTTCCAAGCCATTGAAAGTCCAACCACACTGCCTTCCACCCACCCAGGTCAAATAATGCTTATCTTTCAAGCACAACTTCAAGCCACAGTAACATCCACAACTGAGGCTATGCCTTTTTGTGTACACGCACAGGCAAGCTCTTCCAGGTTGAATAATGCTCATCTTTCAAGCTCGACTTGTCACAGTAACATCCACAACAGAGGCTACACCTTATTGCATTTGCACACAGGCAGGCTCTTCCAGGTTGAATAATGCTCATCTTTCAAGCACACCAAATTTTGCTTCATCTTATCAGTAGTCAACTGCAAGTGCTTTGGATCCCAAGAACACATTATTGTGTATGTGCACAGGTGGTCTCCTAGCTTGAATTATGGTCATCTTTCAAGTATCCTTTGTCCTCTGTCACGGAAACACCCCCTGTAAGTCAGATTACACTGGCAAACAATTTAATTATCATGACCATCTATTTCAGAAACAGAAACAGAAACACCATACTCACAGGAATCTTACCATGTCAGGCAATATTGACCAGAAAGAGAGCAAAATATGAGCAGGGTTCCAAATGCAAGGTTGCTGACATGTCTATCACCCAGGTATGGAGATCTTACCATGCACACACATGACAATACCTACTCATGCATGATATCTCTAGAGCTTGACCAAGAAGAAAGTGAAACTACTGGATTAAATGAACTTTGAACAACTGAGGACTTTCTATCATGTTTGACTGCCATTATGTAACACCATTCTGAAACAAGGTAAGTATGAGACAATTGATCCCATAAAAATATTACATTACAGCCAGCATTGTAAAAATGGACAATGCATTTCCTCTTTTTTTGTCATTGTGCCTGGCACTAGATCCTGATTATAGAGACAGGCCACTGTAACTCCCACTTACTGAAAGCCTGCTTTTATGCTCAAGAATGCCATTGGGGCTATACCTGCCTATATGCTCCTGGGTCACCAATACAATAATATTCATGTCCATGCCCAACCTACCACTATTGATCTACCTGAAAGACAACAAGCTCAAGCTACTCCCCCAATTGTCACTATCTACATGTATATATGAAGAAGATGCAGGAGTGAGCCTTAAGGGCACACTCTCCCAATTTTGGGTGGGTTTTTTGGTCATTATATTTAGGAGTTTGACCCTAGTCACTAAGCTGACGCAAGCCAGTACTCATAAGCAGTGCTTGATGCCAGCTGTGTTCCTATACTACACCTTAGTATCAATCTTTCTGAATCCTAGCATGCTAGGTCTTTCCACCATATCCATAATGTGACAACTCAGACTACAAGCTTGAATATTCATCTAATATCTGCCAGATCTGAAACCAGGAACAACAAATATATATATATATCAAGCTTGAACCAAGACATGCAGATTGGGACAGTACAATTTAAACTGAACTAACTCAAGTTCTATCATCTCAAACCTCTTCTGGTTCCATTGTCAGGTAAATTACCATTATTTCACTACAAGTGCTGTACTCCTAACTCCTGCCTCATTTCTAGCTCTAAAAAAAGCCAGATGGCTTGGGATTCTCTATGGTATGAGTCCTATTGATAACTTTTCTGACATGACTAACCTACATTGCCATAGTATATTGATCTATCCACCAGCTACACTTGGCGCAATCCATGTTACAAATGCTGACATAGACCACCTTGCACCAGGTCAATGGGTCAATGACACCATGATTGAGTTGGGTTTGAGGTCAGCTTACTAATATGCTTGAAATACACAAATGCAGAAAATTTTTCAAGATTTCTTCGCCATGAATTACAACATTGTGACAGCATGCTGGCCACCCACACAGAGTTTTCCAGCCCATTTTTCTATAGTATGCTTATTGGTCCAAGGCATGATTATTAGGTATGTCTATGAGCACAGAACTAGTGCTGTTCAATGCAGTGGATATGAAGGCATGAGTAGTTGGACATTGACATATGATATCTTTGCTCAAGACCTCATTATTATACCGATTCATGAAAGGTGAGCTCATAACATTGATTATCATTAGAATACATGAACTCAACCAATGATGCAATTTAGTTTACATTGGTTTTTGGCCATTGTGTGCTTCCCAGGTCACTTGCTTGTGTGTTCAAAACCCAAGCATCATCAGACACTAAAGTGAGTAACATAATCTAATATCCAGACTTAAACTGATAGAAAGTAGGTCATATATTCTGACATTTGATTTATTTGGCATGCACTGTCTAAAGGTTCAAACTCAATTACTTCATTATCTCAAACTAGAAGCCCTCAAGAAAAAGCACATCTCATGTACATGTGTGCCAATGTGTAAGGGGAACCTCTGTGAAGCTTGTGAAATCCTTGTGAACTCCTTGCAAAGCCTTCACACCTTACATTCCACTCCATGCAAACATTCCCATGCCCTGCAAAGTCTTGCAAAGTGCGTGCGAAGTATTTGCAGCCTTGCCGAAGTGGATGTGAGGGGAACTCATGCAAAGTCCTGCAGGCTCCTGCAAAGTCTTGCAAAATCCTTGCGAAGTTCATGCACCCTATGTTCCACTCCATGTGAACATTCCCATGCCCTGTGAAGCCTTGCAAAGTGCATGCAAAGTGTACACAGCCCATCCAAAGTCTACCCCACCCAGTGCCACTTGGGCATTGGGCCTCTTGTTCCAGAGCTGTGCAGATCAGTCCCTTGGAAGCTTCCAAACACCTCCCTGGCCCTGTCTGTAGTTCAGCGCCCCTGTTGCTTATGTGATTCAGGCTTTGGAGGTATGAAGTTGTGATGCCTGAGGTATATAGCTGTTAGCTAATGGGTGAAGGCGATCCTTAGAGCTTTCTCTTAGGATTCCCCCTTCACCAAGGATGCCCTTGCATTGTATGTAGTTGTATATGACTTAGGATTCCCCCTTCACCAGTGTGCTACTTGAGTGTAGAGCATCTGCTTAGGTTGCCCTCACACAACACTTGCCAGTGTGCCAGTATGTTGTATCATCTTGTTAATATTATTATCAACATCACCGGTTAGAATCAATACCAGATACCCATACAACCAAACAGTGATGATTGTGGCCTATATGTCCTACACACAGCTGAATTGTTCCTGCTTCATTATCATGGTTTCATTGCACAGAATCAGGTAGGTAGTACCTTAAAAATTAGTCTGACTGCCTAACTGATGAAAATTATAGATCAATGCCCTGAGCTTTTCCTCAGGGTGGCAATACACTTTGATGAATCAACTACACAATCATCTCAAGACAAAGATCATTGCCTTCTCTCAACTAGCTGCCAAACTATGAAAGTATATAGACAATCTAGACATGTGCAGCAAAGACAAAGTATGAGTCAGAGCTACAACGTGGCTGACTAATGTGAGAACGGATGTATGCACCTTTCATCCTTTCCTTCTCACCACCACTATCCACAGTAGCTGCTCGACTCACTCATCATGCTGCCATACTAATTTTCTTTTACACTGTCTACCACTATCACCTTCCCTCATTATTCCTCAATCCCATTCCCCCTGGCAATCCCCCAAGAGGAGAAACCATCACATGTATGCCAGAGCTTCCCCCCTCTAACCACACACACATTGGGGAAGGGTCCCTTCCCAAGCTTCAGCACCAAGCCTTGTACAAGATCATGGTCGACACAACCAAAATGGTCAACCAATCCTACCACAAACTCAACGAAGCCAGACACAGGAGACAGCTTATCGCCACACCTAGTGACGCAGTCATCTCTGATGACAACGAACAGCCAATCCCTGACATTGCCACCTTCCTCGACCTCCTCCCAAAGACACATCAACTTGGACTCCCCTCTCCCAATCCATCTCCTAACTTCACATTCTTGCCCCTTCCCGATCTCACACCCCCATCCCTCCCCAAAACTACATTACCCATTCCTTACCATCCTTCCCACACCTCTCACCACCAAGTCATCGACTACACCTCCCTTCTACCAATCTGCACGATGGAAGCTATCAGCAACAATGTACATGAACTTGACTTGACCGAAATTCCAAATGCAGTGCACCAGATGGCCCATGGCAAGTTGTACATCCCCCTATCCATGCTCACCACTGCCACCCTCAACCGCATATGTGACAACCAGAATCTTAGGTTCATCAAAGTCCCAAACAGGGTCATCTGCCAGATGCTCGACCCTGCCCAATTCGGTGATGAGGACCACCTCTCGTCAGATGAATGGACCCAAGCATATAGGAACTGGCTCATGCTAGTTGATGCCATCTGTGTCCCATCCATCAGCATCAGCTGGCATGAACACTACCACAAGATGCTCACCAATGAGGACTTCTCCTTCCGGTTTCCTGCATGGCGCACCCATGACAAGAAGCTGCACTCTAACTTTACCTGCAAACCCTTCCTTGTTGGGCCCAAATCTGCTTCCTATGTCCAATCTGTTGAAAGGGCATGCATGGTCTCCTTCATCTGCAATAACCCTACTTATGGACCTAGCCACTCCTCTCGTCCCTCACACATGCAAGACCATCGTGCTCCTTACACTCGCTTCTGTCATTACAAGAAAGAAATGGACTCAAAAGACTATCTTTTTTTGTTATTTCAACGGACATTCTAGTTACTTTCATCTTCTTTCACCATTCAAATTCTTTTCACGGCCTTTCTTGCCTTTACAACATACTTCATCAGACCTCATCTATCCACACTTCTTACTGAGGTGCATACTAATGCGTAGTTACAGACAAGGCACATTTAAATGTGTAGCACACTATTTAGAGTATAGTGTCAGTTCCTTTTCCTTTCCCTTTTCATTTTCATTACTACTGATCAGATCACTCTCATTCCTACTCTACTTCATCTAGCTAGTGAAGTCGACCCCTAATGAGCCAGGGGCTCAAGTTTTTTCACATGTTTACTCCTTTAAAGGCTACGGACTATTACTTATAGTTAGCATAACACAAAATATACTTAGCGCTTTTTTGCCCTTACTATTATTTTGGTTCTGCAATGCACTTAGTTCTTTTACTTGAGTTTTTCAATATCTCATCTGTTGTCCAACCCTGAGTCGAGGGCTAGGATCCATCTGTTCTATCATCAATTTATTCTCCATTACGCACCTCCTGCTTCTCCAAACTTAATCCCCTATCACATAAAAATCTTCAACACTCGACCCCACATTATTTTACAGCTTCCACCCCTATGATAATTGCCCTCTCTCTCTTTCTAAAGACCCTTCCTCTACTACTGCTCCCTCTACTGTTCCTTCTTCCTCCTTTCAGCCTTTACACAACCACTCTAAGACCCTATGTGTCTACTGCAGTCATATTGGCCACACTGCCACTGACTGCTCTACAGTGACCTCCAGCCACCTAGGACACCCCATTCTTACTGAATACAAGAACAGGCAACACTCCACTCTCACAGGTAAAGAACTCTGCATCTGGTATAATGTCAAAGGCACCTGCAGTGACAGTCACCCCTCTCACCCCACTCATTCCTGCTCACTCTGTGGTGACACTGCACAGGGTGTGGCGCAGTGCACCCATAACTGACCTTTCCCAGATCCTGTACCATATACCAATGCCGTACAGACCTGACGGCTGGAGACTCACTCTTGCACACTGTAATCTCAATGACTGCTTCCCCAATCTCATTCATGACATCACCTATGGTTCCCCCATATGCAATCCACCTCCCCTGGTACACACCTTCATCCCAGATAACCTCACATTAGTCAGTCTCAACTCTGCCTTCATCTCTGCTAATATAGCCAACGAAGTTGCCACAGGCCACATTGACAGCCCATTCTCAATTGAACAAGCTCAAAAGCTCTTCAGTGGCCACTTCCAAACCTCCCCTCTCAGCCTCATTTCAAAGCCAGGAAAAGACCCTACTGCCCTCCAACTCATCTGCCACCTGTCTAAGTGTGATATTCCAGGCTTCTCTACCAACAACTGGGTGAATTCTGATGACTTCCCCACAAAGTGGAGTTCTACAGTGCTGTGTGCTGACTTTGTAAGTCCCTTCCAATTCAAACTTGTGCCTTGTGCCATTGAATGTGCCCATACCCATACCAATACCATGCTGTGCTCTCTGTGTAATGTGCCCTCATGTGTGCCTTACCACTCCCTGTGCCTGTGCTGGACTCTCCTCACATTTGCCATCTATGTAAACCGTACTCATACTACTATGTAGGTCACGCCATGCCCTCTCGGCACACAAGCCACCACTCTAGACATCAAACTAGTGTACTGGAATTCTCCAATTGCCCCAAGACACAAAGCATACATCGCCCTCATGTGGGAAGGCAAAATCTTTGTTGAACACTGTGCTGTTTTTGGTCTTGCCACATCAGGCAGCATCCAGGGCTCAATCACTAATGCAGCAGTAGCTATCTTCACCTTCCATAGTGTTGACTATATTATCAAATGGGTCGATGACTTTGTTTTCTTCCACACACCCATTCACACTGTCTCACCCACTTCCAGCACCCCTGAGTACCTGTACCATGTTAACCTAGCCCTCATCTTTTCTATCTCACACCCTTTCAGCATCCCATGGCACCCAACCACAGACAAAGGCCAAGATTTTGCATTTGTGTTTGAATATTTTGGCCTTGCATGGACACTTCCTCATATAGCAAGCAGCCCATGCCATGTGTCACTACCAGACAGGAAACATTTAAAAGCACTTGACAAGCTCAACGCCTTCCTCACCTCTGCATGCTCCACTGCAAGCTGCAAAACCTGCACCTCTCTCCATGGCACACTACAGCACATCACCTTCATTTACCATGAGGGCAGGGCCTACCTACCTCACCTCTCAGTCTTTATGTCCAAATTCACAAACAACTTCTCCACTCTCCATGTCCTGGCCTCCATCACATGTGACCTCCTCTGGTGGCATGCTGTGAGGGAAGTTGATGACCAAGCATGCAACTGTGATATCTTCATTAGAATAAAGTTCTAACATGATATAGGTGACAGGCTAGTGCAACATTATCCTCATTGTAGTGACTACAAGAGTTTACATACCTAGCGCAACATTATCCTCATAGATCAGGATACGGAGTCTGCGCTGGCGCAGAAGCAAACTAACTATGGTGTTAATTATGTAATCAAAGCGGTCATTACTCTAACTAGTTAGAAATCAAGAAATGGGGATAAGGGAACAATAGGAGGAAAGAGTCAAGATATGTATGATAATAGGGAATGGGTGGTAAGGATCAAGAAAAGTAGATGAGGAATCCCTGACATCACCCCCTCCTAAAGGCGTGCCATCACATTATGCTCCAATGGTCCTTAATGGTAGCGGAGGAGTTGCAACAATTGAGTGAAAATGGATTGCATTGGAGGAGTAGGTTCAGCAGGGGCAAGTTCCAGTCTACAACAAAGTCAGATTGGGATTTTGGCTGATGGAATGAAGGATTCAGGGGTGCAGAACAATGCCTCATATATCTCATCTCCATTAGAAGCACATGATATGCAACCAGTGAAGCCCTGGAAGGTATAGGGCTCAAGAGAGTCTCTGAGAAATATGGGATCTCCTACTGCATGTGACAGTTGGCCATTTTGGGAGCAATGCCACCTTGGGAACCAAGCATGCTGAGGTGGTTGAGGTGGGTATGAGTGCATCTGCATGCATTCATAACAGTCCTTGGTGTCGAGTGACCAGGTAGAGATGAGATTAGGATAGTATTGGCGGATAGAGGAGAAATTGACTGTTTGAGACATGATAGGGTGGAGTAGAGTAGTGCAAAGGTTTAGGGACAAAAAGTACTTTGAATCAAACCAAAATGGTTCAGGGATTTATAATGGGTGAAGGTGTATACTAAATTCAGGCGGTTAAGTGACTATGTGAGATTGCGGGGTGCCTGGATTCTGTTTATGAAACTCAGTAACAAGCCTTCTTGATCCCCATACATCCTTGGTAGGTCTCCAGAGGTCATCAGCCATTCCATAACCTTTCCATTGCACTAGATACTCTACTTTTCCACGTAGTATTCAATTATCTAGGATTTTCTCAACTTCATATTCTTCAACACCATCTTTAATAATTGGGGGAGGGGGTACAGGGGTATGTCATTCAGGGATGGAATTCTCTCTGTATGGGCAGAGAAGGACAATGGAGAATACCAGGTACACTTGACCAAAAGAGGAGGGTAATTCTAAATGGTTGTTAAGTTCACGGACGTTACCCGGAACTTCGGGGGTCGGAGACTTGGAGGTCGGAGACTCGGAGGTCGGACTTCGAAGGTATGCGAGGGGGGTAGGGACTTGGCTTCAACTTATGGGTTGTGCCACCCACTATCGTTTGATCCCTAATTTCGGAGATTGGAGGTTTGGAGGTTCGGAGGCTGACTAGAGGCTCGGACTCGGAGGTATCAAATAATAGTATCTAACTATAGAGAGGAAT
>QFFB01002048.1:0-10729 GCA_003316465.1 Ramaria cf. rubripermanens | reverse complement strand
GAGGTATTAATAGTCCTCCAAACTTGTATCCAGCTCTTTAGTTTGAATATCGACTTAATTCCGCATTACAAACCTCCAGTCCCCTCGCATCACTACATGCATAGTTAGACACTATTAGTAGTAACTCCAAGTCCGAACCTCCGGACTACCTCCAATACTCCGACCCCCAAAATTAGGGACTGAATGATAGTAGGTGGCACAACCCATAAGTTGAAGCCAAGTCCCTACCCCCCTCGTACACTTTCGAAATCTCCGACCTCCAAAGTTCCAGGTAATGTCCGTGAACTTAACATTGGCCCTCCCTGTAGTGATCTTATTCATGATGTCTGGAATGAGGGGTAGAGGGTAGGCATTCTTGATTGTTATATCTTGTGAGATTATTTTTATGTATTTCTAATTTTGATAAAAGAAAAGAGAAGCTCAAGATTATTGTTATTTCTTTTTTGTTGTGAAAGCGGTGCTAGTTATAACACGTGTGTTGATTGATCAAAGATGACATAATGCAGGGATCGGCAATAATACTGGTGATGTACCAATGGTTCAGCTCAGGTTTCAGCACCAAGATAGAGCATTGGTTGAGTGAGGTGGGTTTCAAGGTATGATGATGAATCAGGGGAATAAGCAGGTAATCAAATGTAACTAGCTTGTAAGTTGTAGTAATTGTTGGAGACAATGATGAGGAATTTTGAAGGCAAGTCTGAATGCCCTAATTCTTTTATGTGTGTGAGGAGAGATATAATTCTGGGTGAAAAGTATCATACAAAATATCATGGTACTTATACGAAAGAGTTCAGGGATGGTTTATGGAACACTAATAATAGCAACAGAGTCTTGGAATATGAGTAACTAGGGGGATAGAAAAAGAAGAAAAAAATACTATCTGTGGAGCAGATAGTGCCGGATATTGTTTGGATAATAAAAGAAAAAACTGGAAAAATTAATTAGTTGTTAGGGAAAGAAAAAAAAGTGAATGGAGGGACTAGAAACATAGTGTTAGATGACAAGTAAAAAAAGATAAGCGAAAAAAGATATCTACTCTCTTGACATAATAATGTCAAAGTGGTTCCTTCTATTTCCTATGTGATATGTCAGGAGTATTTGGTATGTCTGCTGATTCAAAGTCTGTGATTTTTATTACCTCTATATGACCTTCTATTGTCATAACATTTCTCCCTGTTCTATTTTTATTGCCTCAGCAGCTCAAGTGCTTGCTCACTGTGCAACCAAGCTGATCCGGCATTGGTAACATATGTGCAGGGTAACCATGTGTGTTACCCACCTCACTCGTGATCGTGATGTCATAGTGCATCTATGGCTCACCCATGTAGGCTGAGACAACAGAAGATGTTGTTTTGTGGTTTTCTTTCTCTGAATATGACAAATGAATTTCTTAGAATATTCCTCCCAGTTTTTGCAACTAAGAGAAAAGGAGAGAGAAAAAAATGACGGAAACTTCACAATATCTTTTTACAATATTTTTATCACAACAATATCATTGAGCTTGCAATAGTCCTGCACAAATCTGAGACTACCATCCTTTTTCTTCACAAAGAAGACTGGAGATGCCATAGGCAACTTGGAAGGGTGTATGCAATGGCTCTTCAGGTTCTCTTCAAGGAAACAATCCAGTTCCCATTGCTCAACTGGAGACATTGGGTAGACCTTCATGCTAAAGGGTTGTGCACCTGGTGTAAGCTCAATCGCATGGTCCCAGCACTTCCGAGTGGGCAGTTGGTCAAACAACTCCTTAGAGAACACATACCTGAACTCCTGGTATGGCTTAGGGACAAGATCTTCAAAGGATTTGACCTGCACTGACTTGCCAGCCTGCTCAGCAAGCTGCTGGGAAACTGTTGTGCTTGCACCAACCATCTCAGATTCTTTGTCCACAAATATGACAAAGGCTCTATCTACTTCCTCAAGTAGGCCATGAGTATGTTGTGTAGTAGTGTCTCTTGGGCCTTCACTCTCCTCTGGAATAGTCTCAATCAGGGGTCCTCTGACAGTGGGTCTAGCTCCACATGAATCAGGACAGCATGTCATCTTCACATCCCCCATACACCAGTTAACTTCTGGGTTGTGTTCAACAAGCCATGTGTGACCAAGAATGATGGCAAGTCATCCCAGACTTGTGACAGAGAATGTGGCACATTCTGTATGATCCCCAAAGGTGCAGATAAGGTCAAACTCTTCCTTAATTGACCCTGCTTCATTTGGTGTGCCATCAATGTTGTAGACAAGGGTCACACAAGGCAGAGGATGAGTCTAAAGCCTGTTCTCCCTTACAAACTCAACATTAATGAACATCCCTGTAGCACCACTATTAAGGAGAGAGTCAATTGCAAGTGGGTGACCTGTGTCAACAGAGTGGACCTTGAGGGGCACTTTGGTGCATTGGCAAAGGTTAGCAGTATGGACATAGAGAGGGAGTGGGAGTTTTTCATCAACTGTTGGAGAGATAGGAGAGGTTTTTGGCATGGCTGGTTTGGTTTCAGTTTGATCTAGGGTAGAGGATAGATGTATCATATCACCCATGGTCCCTATGGTACATGTTTCAAGAATTGAGAACCTATTTGTCAAGTTGGGCATGTCTTTCACCACTGACTGGCCTAAAAACCCTTTCTTTCTTCCTGGGCAGGGGTGTCCACCTTCTGCTTGTACATATCCATTGCCACTGCAATGGATTCAGAGACAATTGATACAATGTCTGTTATGAATTCAGGAGGTTATGGTATTTTTCCTACTATTTCTACTACTTTTCTTGATTTATTATGAATATTTCTATCTTTCATTATCCTTCATCACATTTGCATCACACTCACATCATCAGCTCCTAATCTGATGTTCCATGGAGCTCCACCCCTGTGTTTGTATATGTATAAGTAGCTAGATCAGTAGCTACTTCAATCTCACACAGTTTTAGCCTGTCCCTTATGTTGTTGAGGCTGTTTATGCACTTGAGTTCATGCACATTGAGTTTCTCTGTCTTCAAGTCTTGTATTTCCTTCTTCAATATTTTATCAATGTCCACCTCTGTGAGATTTGCACAGACTCATGGCTTGTGAGGTTCAGGGCAGTCTGGTGAAATGTGCCCAGGTTTCTTACAGTTGTAGCAGGTTTGGGCCTCAATGCAATGACAAGATGAGCCAATATCCATGGGTACTGCATTGGTAGGTGTTGTCATGACAGTTGGAGTATTGACAGAGGTCATATGCACTTATGTAAGTGGAGAGCAGCTGGGTGCATGAGGTGTTTGTGCCTTTCTAATCTCCAGAAGATGACAGTCGTTATGATCAATTTGACAGGCTGCTTCCTTCCATGCCTTAAGCTTGACAGGCAGTGAGGTCTGAGTATGTATCTTGTCAAGAATGACTGTTGGGAGGCCACAGGCATAAGCATCCTCTAACACTTCTTCATTGAAGCTCATCCTTCCTGCCAAAAAGCTCAAATTGAGCTGTGTATTCATCTGCTGACATTCCAGTAGTCATCATGAGATCATGTAACTTGGTGCAAGCAGTCCTGGTACAAACTGGGTCCCCAAAGATTCCTCAACCTGTTTAATGAATTTGTCAAAGGAGCTGGAAGAGGTGCCACTGATTACTGCCTGGGCCTGGTTTTGTGCCCATACTTCAGCAGAGCTTCCAGTCATGAAGGAGAGAGTATAAAGGAGCTTGGTGCGATCATCTGGGAAGGATCTTGGCTGGACAGCAATTGACAACCTGATAGACCTGATAAACCCCTCTGTCTCTGCATAATATCCCTTAAACTTTTCTGGTTCTGCCACTTTAATTGAGTGAGTAGAAGGAGTGGCATTAGGAGGTGTGATGTGTTGGGCAGCAGCAATTGCAGTAGCTGATGCACCATGGGCCAAGTTGTTATGGACATTGATAAATTGATTCTGCAGCTCTTGGTTCTGCAGTTGAAGGTGTTATTGGAAGAATGTGTGGGGTTGTCCTATTGAGCTTGATCTTCTGTGAGAGCAACACTGGTGATGAAGCCACAACCTAAAGATACTCAAGGAGATAAGAGCCAATACAGGACAATGACCAACTGTGCAGTGGATGTCCTCAGTCTATAGTACTATCAATGATAGATACATGGGGACTTGCCTGTGCAGTGGATATCCTCAGAGATCAAGCTGAGGAAAGGCCACCACACTGGCTACAACCTTATTACTGTGCTGGAAATGTTTACATAATCAGGGGAGATAGAAACTCATGGAAAGTTATAGAAGATCCAGAAACTTGGAGAACTGGGACTTTGGAAATCAAACCAGTGAACTCTGACAGCAAGCCTGGTCACTGCATTAAAAAATGCCATGGCAGGCTCCTAGTCTGGAAGTGCAGGGCCTTCCCTGGGGTTAGGGTTGGGTGGTGGGTCATCATCAGAGCCATCAGGAGCACTATTGTCAAGGTTAGAGGGCTTGCTCAGGTTGGCATCTCCAGGGCTCAGAGAATTTTCTGAATGTCCATGTGGTTCCTTGGGGCCCTCTTCAGAGAGGTCTTTGATTTGGCCTCAGGGAGCAATTTGATGAACTGGTCCTGGAAAAGGATTCTGATAATGATTATGGGATGGGGAGTTGTCTCAAGGTGGTATGGATTCTGTCCTTGCACTGTGAGACTGGATGGTTGGAGTTAGTCTACTAGCATTGTGTGCTGAAGACCTGGTTGCTGGAGGCATACTGTAATAATCAAATTTAGGAGTTCTGATATACTGTTAAGATGCTGACCAACTGGCAGGCATAGCCAAGGTACTTGGCCAAAGGCCAAGACAGGGTTAGGTCAGAGGGACTTGGCTTCAACTTATAGTATTGCACCTGTGCAGCTGTTTGCCCCTGTATTTTGGACAGGGTGCCTGAAGGCTGAGGATTAACTAATCTACCTATGAAGGAGATACAGGACTTATAGGTGGGGATACTTTGTTTATATCAAAACTGAATAGCATACATGTCTGGAATGTACTTATATCCTAAGAATGATTTAGGGATCAGGGATGGGTGACCAAGAGGTCACATGGTATGGGCAGGGTGGGCTCTAACTAAGAAAAGATAGGAGAGTAATAATAGAGACATAACAATACAGTGTGACTGAGTGTGACTGAAGTACTCCAAGGCTGGAGGCCCAAGGCATGTGATCTGAAGTCCCAAGGTATGCTGAGATCCAAGGTGACGTGGGGATCTAACAACGTCATATATCACAAGAAGCCAAGTCATCCATCACAAGAAGTCACCTGCATTATATCCAGTGATATGCCAGGTCAGGCTCAAAGCCCAGAGCCAAGCCAAGCCAAGCCAAGCCTATTTGAGGCAGGCCAAGCCAGACCCAAGCCCCATGCCAGCCTGTAGAATGGGTCTGGCCTGAGGAATTTGAGGCCCAGGGCTTTGGCCTAAGCCTGGGCTTCCATATGTAGCAATGGCAAGACATATATGGTTGTAATGTTTCCAAATAAAAACAGTTTACAGTTGAAATTTAGAGTTCAAAATACCTACCAGTTCCAGCAACACATCCCTTATAGATCCCTAACCATACAAAGATACAAAGGCTATGTCCAGTGACAGCAGTTGTCCTAAGCAAAAGATTACTGCTACTGAAATGGTCATGGACCCAGGTAATGCCTCCCTCATAGCACTTCCATCACACCTGGCTGCAGCCACATTGTACAACAAAGTTCCAACAGGTATACTCACCCAGAAGTCAAAACCAGATGAAAGAAGTGTTAAGGCACCATATGACAAACTTGGAAAAGGACAAATGATCATGCAGTGGTGGGGGGTACATACTATGGCTGGATCTCACGACTGAATGTTTCTAATATTTATGCATCAGCTGAATTCCAAGCAGCTCCCTGTTTGGGCTTGTTAGCTGCTGATTATCTGCCAATAATAGCATCTTCAGTATCAAGTGAGCATGCCTTTTCCTCAGCAGGAATCACCATCAGCAAGCACCATAGCTGTCTCAAGGGTGACATAGTGGAGGCTCTCCAATGCCCCCAGTGAATTCTTTGGCATGAACTGATATTCCATGAAACCGCACCATGCTCAACAGTTGAAACCACCTTGGAGGATGAGGTAGTGTCAGAGGAGGCAGCTCATCTAACTTGGGATGAAAGTATTGTTACAGATGCTGAATTAGATATTGATAATAATGCAATATAGCTAGAGTCTGTCTATCTACCCATAGCTGCTTTTTTGTCATTGAAGCCTGGGCACAAGCCAAGGCCAAGCCAATCCAAGCCAAGGCCTGGGAAGGTGGGCTTGGCTGCTGTGTTCACTAAGCCTGAGCCAACCAAAGCCAAGCCAAGGCCATGGCTTTCAAGCCAAAGCTGACCCTGAATATCACTGATTAGATCCTAGATAAACAGGCTGTATGAGTCATTCTCTGCACCAGTCAACCCACAGTTTCAGTCTCTTTGCCACACAAATGACTGCATTATAGACCATCCACATAGAAGGACCATTGCATGCAGGCTAATAGGTATTATTCCTGTTAGTACATCTTTAGCAGTGAGGAGTGATATATAATCAATGAAGGCAGATTGTTGCATTCAAGTGTCACCAATGGTCTTCAACTTTGTTTGGATCTACCTGCAATGACAGTGTTTCAGACTCTGGTGTTAGTCAGGGGGAGGAGCAACATCCCTGAAGAATGCCTTTAGCTGGCCTGTCTCTGCAATACACCCCATTGACACTTTCATTGCTTTTGGTTCTCCAAGCACATCCCTAAGCAATTTGGATTTGCGGCCTAGGGCTCAAGACATCCCAACTCTTGCATGGCGGTGTGGCTGTGCAATCAAAGAAGAGATGATGGACAGTTTCTTCGTGTCTGGAGCACGAAGGGCACAGGGGCGAGGCCGCTTTTTGGATCCGATGACCTCTAAGAACCTTGGGAGGCTCTCCCGCACATGCAGGGAAGCCGAGGTATAGCTGAAGAATCTCATTTCCGTCTCTTTCCCCACTGTTTGTTACCGTGAAGGATATTGAAGTATCAGAATCTTTCATTGAGCTCGAAAGCCCAGAATAAGTGAAATTGCCAGTGTAGGAGAGACCAAAGCTAAATTCATATCATGGGGTGATTCCAGCTTGATCAAAGTGACGATGGTCAAGAAATAGCGTCTCGGCGAAACTGAGCCAAGAGAGTAATGCAGGGTAAGTATTAACTCTAAGCTGGGTCGGCATAGAAATGTCAAAAGACAGATCCCCTTGTGCAACATGACATCATATCGTAGTATTGTTTCCCTTTCAGTGCGCCGGCAGATAGCGGCTGACCCCGATCACGTGACTGCAAACAGTCCATTTATAATTGGGGGCCGATGTTCTGCAGGACCTTTATAACTTCGCCGTCATGCCTGAGGATAGTTGGTTCAAATCCCAGAGCATCGAAGCTGCTAAAGCCGCCGGAGTTGTGGACCGGATACGACACGAATTTGCGAATAGCTGGAGAAAGGACGATAACTTCCTAGAGAAGTTCTTCCCGGTATCCCCTTCCTGGAAACCCCATATAGAAGCAACGCAGAAACGAAATTACAATATGAGAACCTCCCGCTGGAAGCGTATCGCCAGGTCACCCAGCGCCGCGTCAAAACTCTACACACCGCTCCGGATGCTGATGAACGACATCCTGCTTGCAGAAGAAGCGTCCCGTCAACAGCCTTCCTCACAGCACACAGGTATAGCACAAAAGAAGGCCGAACGGAAGTCCAGCTATCAATATGAAAAATGGCGGGATACGAAACACGTTCGACGTGTTTTGGCTACTCATGCCAAGAACAAACGAGTATACACGGAGCCGCTTTCTCCTGTTTCTCCGTCACTTTATCTCGCCGGTGGAGGGTTTCAAATAATGGGTGTTGGTACGTCGTTGATCCAAGCAAATAGCCTGGCTGGAATCGCTCCTATTGAAGTCATACTCGACTCGGATGATTCACTAGTTGCTCGTGACCGGCTCGCGACGAACGTAAGCCAGATGTTCTGCAACCAGTCCCGTCGACGGTTTGCGTTTGGCCTCATCATGACAGAGACTACCTGTACAGTATACCTGTTCGACCACTCGGGAGCGGTCGCATCACAACCATTCAACTACCATCAGCAGCCCGCACAGTTCTGCGCGATCATGTTTCGACTGGGCTGTGACCAGTGCGATCGTCTTGGATTTGATTCAAGTGTAATCTTGAACCACTCTCTGGGGAACATTGTAATAAGTACCCGGGTTGATTCCGGGGAAGATTCAGCAAAGCAAGTGCTTTACATCATGGACAAGCACGGGGCGCTTTTCCATTTTTCTTCACTTATCGGACGAGGGACTGTTTGCTGGCGTACTAGGAAAGAAGGCCACCCGGGGTCGCGATTTGTCATTAAAGACGCCTGGATACCTTGCGATGAACTTCCCGGACGGGAATCCGAAGGCTCACTGCTACGTCATGCACAGTCTAAAGGTGTGGTGGACGGCGTTGCTCGACTTGAACACTTTGAAGAAGTCCGACGCAGCGATGATTCTAGTGACTTGGATACTGTATTAAGCAATCGTCAGGTCGACAAGCCGACCGCGGAAGACATGAAATTGGAACGTATCCACACTCGGATTGTCTTGAGGACATATGGGAAGCCGCTTAACATGTTTGATACAAGAAAGGAACTGTTATTAGCGTTCCATGATGCCGTCCTGGGTGTGTTCCTTCTAATCTAGCGTTTGCCCTGTTTGTTATTTATACGTACATACCATCAGCGCATCGGCAACTTCATGAGGTGGCAGGCATTTTACACCGTGACATTAGCATAGGGAACATCCTCATCAACCCCGGTGGCGCAGAGGGCAATCGCGGGATCCTTATCGACTTTGATCATGCTATTCGCGTGGGAGATACTTCCCCATACTCAACCAAGAAGAGAATTGTAGGTCATATGACCCATATCTCCTCTCCAAGCGTTTGACTACCCTCGATTTTAGGGAACCTGGCGTTATATGTCTCGCGATGTTCTCGAGGGCAAGAAACCTCACATTTACCGTGACGACCTCGAGTCATTTTATTTCGTTCTATGCTGGATACTTATGATTTACACCAGGCCGCGCAAGGCCAGGGTTAATCTTCCACCTGAGGCGGAATTCTGGGACGAGCCGCATGCTTATGGTTTGAAACGAGGTCATTTTGTTGGTGATCTCGAAGTACCAGTGGATCCCTGGTTTGGCCCATGCTTCCGGGTGCTTCTCGATGACCTTTTTGGTTTTTTCCAAAAGCGTCGTGCACGTTTCAAGGACGTTGCACCTCCCGTTGACCCTGAAAAGGATTATGACGAGTACCTAGGTTATATCCAGCGGTGCATTCTCGACATGGAGACTGAGGATTTGGCGGTCCAGCAACTCATATCCAGTCCCTCTGGTGAGCCCGTCTGTGCACGCTCATCTTCCGATTACCGCCTGCGGAAACGAAGTCGGGAGGAAGGGAATGCTCCCGACGGTTTGATGCAAGCTTCTCTGCACAACTCAAAGCGGCCTCGGAGATCGTCTGGAGGCCAAGATGATCAAGCAATATAACTCTGACCATTGTCTACCCCCACATATTCAATATTTTAAGTAACATATCTAATTTATATGCTTAATATTTATAACATGAATACTTGGTAGCTGATCAATTACGATACCCCTCGTCAGCGACGGTCTCTACGAGCCATGAACCTCAGAATTCTGTTATTGTCCTTCTAATCTATCGTGGTACCTCTTATACCCAATTCAGGTTCCATAGGTCAACTTCCGTGACCACTCACCTGGTTCCGACCAGCTTTCTGCCATGCCCGACGCCAATTTTCACGCTCATTCTGAGGGTGCAAATCCCAGGGGGCACCCCGACTGCCTGATTTTCAAAGTTCGCTAATACCTAGTACTAGAACGATAAGGATTCCCATGACATATAGTAATATAATATATATAATAGAAAATACAAGACGACTGGCGGTACTTCTCCTGATACCTGGTGACTCGGTGTGATTTCCTTATTTGGCTATGTCTGATCTCACCAGACTATCCGAAATAACAAGAGTTCAATGCCAAAGCGGGAAACAATTACATAGCTCGATCATGCCGTGATTTGCCGAACCGCTCGCTAACTGGGACCACACTTTGTTCGACCGTTCTTGTGGAACATGTTGTTTTTGTGTTGTCTGCATATGACTTTGATCTATATTTTCCGTTGTTTCTTTGGGGTACTTAAGCATTCAGTCGACTCCAATCATTCCGTGACATCTTTACCCAGGCGATAATATTTGCCTCCCTTTCTGGTCAAATAACTACCATATATCTAACCCCTAGAACTCCACAAATATCGTCGCAATAGTTAGTGGAATACAGCTGGTACGCATTTGGGATCATGCATTGGTGGTGGGCTCTCACACATTCTGGTTCTGTAGCGATGAACGCGCCTGGTCCGGTCCAAAGAAGTTCAACTGTGGGAAGTAAGGCCAATTGGTCAGTCACACTGTTGCACGTTAGGCTGCCATGACACTGAATGCGGCTGCCTGTGTCCTCCATTAATTTCTTAGGGATGACGATATACGGTGGGAATTATACAGGTCCAATGACCCTCGCCAAGACGCTCCCTCCTCTGCTTTGGGCGTGTCCCTCGTTACTGACGTCCCCGCCTCGTCATTGGCTGTGTCCCTCGCCAGCGAGGTCCCTCAGAGTGCCGCAACATATCTGTCTTGCGTAGGGAGTAATCCTTTGGTTGCACAGAAATCGACAGC
>QFFB01002042.1:2604-16373 GCA_003316465.1 Ramaria cf. rubripermanens | reverse complement strand
CTCGATTCAGCTTCACTTGAAGCCTGAATTATATTTTCCTATCATATAACAACCAACCCCAAATTACAACAATGACTGGTGTTCTTTATGCTGTCAGGTGGGTAAGTTTGTTTCATATATAACTTCACTGCTTCCAAACCTACAATGCCTATGAATTCTGTTCAGCTTCACCAGATTGTTAAGGCAGTGTGCAGTAGCCCCCAATGACATTAAGCTTGGTTTGCAGAAGTCAACCTTTCAGACACACATTGATCTCAAAGAAGTCAAGACAATGCTGATCCTTGATGTTACCACTTGCTGGTCCTCTACCCACCAGATGCTTCATATGTATTTACCAAAACACATAGTTTATCCATTTCATATGATTTTGGGATCAAACAGGTCATGGAATTTGATACAAGGATGTGATCAATAACTACATGGCCAAGCTCAAAGATCTTCATCATCTGGAGCTCTCAGATGATGAATGGGATGCCATCAACCTTGTCTGTGATTGACTTCGCAGCTTTTGGCCTGCAACTGTTCAAATGTCAACTATGCATCAGTCCATGCTCTCCCAGGTATATGCTATTTTCACTGGCCTCCAGAATGACCTTTGTGATACATTGCAGGCCCTTCCTGACAACACCCCACATCAGCTCTGTACTGGTCTACTCAATGCACAATATAAATTTAGTGAGTAATTTTTCAAAACCAATGACTCACCATATTACAGCTTGTATGTCTGAATTTTTTCACCACTCCTTCACCATTCCTTATTGACAATGTGCATATTGCAGTCTTGGGCCCTGGCCTCAAGTATGAGGTGTTGACAAGTGATTTCATGGACCAATCAGATATCCTCTTGCACATTGATTAATGTCATGACAACTTGCAGGCACATGTCATGACTGCTATTTTCCACATCCTGAGTTCAGCAAATTCCGTCAACCTCCCTAGTGTTATTCCATCACGCCAAGATTGGCAAGGCTTCCGTCGTTGATCTCACTCCTATTTGCTTGTTGCTGAACATGATCTTCACCATTGTACCACAATCCTTTGCCCTCATTTTGCATCCTTTGCAGTCCCCTTGTGGTGTGCAGGGTCACCGAGGACGAGCAGAAGCCCAGTGTAACCAACGGGTTTCACTCCCAAACCCCCTCCATCACTGTGCCCCATGAAGGTGGTTTGACCCTGGCTCCTGTGAAAATAAGGTGAGGTCGAGTGTCAAAAATTTTTATATGATAGGGGATAGACTCTGGAGAAGCAGGAGGTCTGTTACGAAGAATAAATTAATGGTAGAACAGGTAAATCCTAGCCCTCAAGTTGGGGCTGGACAATAGATGCAAGACTGAGAACCTCAGGTAAATAGAACTAAGTGCGTCGCAGGACCGAACTAATAGCAAGGGCGAAAAAAGGGTCTAGTTATATTTTTGCGTTCTGCTGGCTATAAGTAAAAGTCCGCAATGTTTAAGAAATAAGCATGTGAAAAGCTTCGAGCCCCTGGCTTGTTAGGGGTTGACTTCGCTAGCTAGACGAAGTAGAGTAGAAATAAAGATGATCTGATCAGTGGTGGTGAAAAAGAAAAAGAACTGACACTATAAAGTAGTGTGCTACGCATCTGAATGCGCCTCATCTCTAACTACACACAAATGTGCGCCTCGAATAATGCTACGCCTATAAATGCGCCTCGGTGAAAAATCTGAGTCGATGAAATAAGTTGTAAGATCAAAAAGGTCCATGAAGAGAAGTTGAATGATAAAAGAGAAATGATTGTAGCTAGAATGTCCATTGGAATGATAGAATAAAGAAGATAGTTCATTGAGTCCGTTTCTTACTAGTAATGACAGCTCCATGTCATAATTCATACCCTAAACTCCAGTGTTCTCACCCCTCTCAATCCGTCCCCCCCTGTATTTGCCCTTAACTATAAGTACTTCAATTCCACATGTAAAATTCTTTAGTTCAATTATCATATGTCTACCTTGTTATTTGACTCCTCACTAGTAGGAAAAAACCTTGGTGCAACGACCTACTCCCATCGGTAGTTGTGCCTAATGGTGAGCTTGAACCTTTGATCTTATTTGCTACGTCCCTTTAGGAGTGTTGCCGAGGCTGCTATTTGCAGCACTTCACAGAAGTGTTTGGATCAGCGAAAGGAAAACCTGAACTGGGGTGACCTTTCCTTGAGGACATGTGCAATTCTTCACGTACTACTCTTGGGTTATTCACTACGACTGTAGGCCTATGTCAGAATTACACTGACATTATACCTTTACTCCAAAATTCAATCTTGACAGGAGGTCCAGAAGAGAAAAGACTGGAGCTCCCTTATCTAAGCAACTACCTATGTGGATAGTGTGACTGTGACAGTAACAGAAACCAGGGAAGTGGGAAACTGAAGTGAAATGGATGGAGGGAAGGGATATAAATGGGAAACTAAAGGAAAAATAAAAGGGAGAGACTACCTAGAGGTTGTCCC
The DNA here is from genome assembly GCA_003316465.1 of Ramaria cf. rubripermanens. Lineage (NCBI taxonomy): Eukaryota > Fungi > Basidiomycota > Agaricomycetes > Gomphales > Gomphaceae > Ramaria > Ramaria cf. rubripermanens. The sequence goes on along the minus strand of QFFB01002042.1, from coordinate 13,912 downwards.
CTGACATGGCCTTCTTGACTTTCTCCTTAGCTTCTATCTCCTTCCTCCCTCAGTCCTTGTAGAAGTCCTTTGTGAGTTGAATAGCCTTGAAAGTCACCTCAAGCAATGCTGAAAGGCATGGTTGCAAGACTCAACAAGATTAATAAATCAAGCTACCTTTGAAAACTTGGTCTGTTTCCAGTTCAAACCTGGTTTGAACCAGTTTAACAATATGTCTCTCCTCTCAAACTAGACCTGAACTTCCTGAACCAGTTCAGGTTGGTTCTGAACTGGACTTTGGCATCATTAGTCACAGTTTATGCAAAACCCAGGCCACTAACATTGGGAGGAAGTCAAACAGGTTTTTCATTACTTGAAGGCTATATTTGACCACAAGCTGGTCATAGGGGTCAAAACTCCTTGGACTTGGGTGAACCCTGGCAAGCAGGAGTGCATCAGACTCAAGGGCTTCTCAGATGTGGATGAGCAGCACCACTGCCACTCAACCTCCAGCTATGTCATCACAATAGATGGCAGGGCTGTTTCCTAGAGCTCAAGAAACAGTCATTTGTTGCATTATCTACCACAGAAGCCAAATACATAGCTGTCACACACACAGTGAAAGAGGCCTTCTGGATATGGATGTTCATCACTAAGGTTGCCTACTTGCTCTCCTAACCCATCCCACTGTACTGCAACAACCAGTCCATGATATCTGTCTCCAAGAATGATGAGTTCCAAGCATGTACTAAACATATTGACACACATTTTCATTTCATCTGAATTGTGTCTAGGCAGCAACCTCTAACACCCATACACTACTGCCCACCACTAACATGCCCACCAAGGCATTACCAGTCCTGCAACTTGCTTACCTCCACATGTCAGTTGGGGTGCATTCAGCTTAAAGGGGAGTATTGAAGTGGGTTGGAATTGGTAAGCATGGAATGCATGGACTCACAAGTTATGTGGAAACTTGCCACACCTCAGTGAATCAACCTTTCACTGAGTAATCTGTCTTAGTATCTTTACACCTCTTCCATTCCAACTCAGAACTCATTACTCCTGCTTCATTACATGTACCCCAGTATATTGGCCCATGTATTCATACTAGTTCCTTAGTTTGAATATTGACTACAATCACATATTAACTTCTGTCCATTGTGTCCTTAGTATACTTCTACCACTTCTGTTACTTCTGCACTTCCACACGTACCATGGAACTATTACTCCAATACTTATGTTGCTACTCCATTCCAAAAATCCTTGGGACCAGTAGTTGTCAAGAGGCACAGCACATAAGCTGAAGCCAAAGCCCCTTCCAATCCATCTTCCATCTGCCAGTTTACATGACCATAACAGAGAGGGGATGAGGCAAGAGGCTCCTGGTGTTCCAGCATGAAGTTTTCCATGGAAGTCATATTAGTGGCTCTGAGTAGACTGCACAGATGCAATGACAAGCAGCTCTTGTAAGAAAAAAGTAGGTCTATTGAAAAATCTATTCTACATTAGGAGAAACAAAGGTGATTTACCTTGGCTAGCAACAAATCCTGGCAGTGATCCAGGTGGGTATCCAGCTACCAGGTTCATGTGAACATTGTCAGGGACAGGATATGGAAAAAATGTGTAGGGGAGGGGGTACTGGTAGTGATTGTAGTCTATGACAAAAGGTTTCCTTAGCTTGTGTTGATGCTGTTGCCATCCAGAACATTTTGAGTGGTGAGCTCCTACGGCCACTCTATCTAACAGGCATCAGCACATGGCATTGTTCCGCTTGCCTCTCCAACTAAATTTGCTCCCATTACACCGGTCTATGCGTGGCTAAAGCTCTGCTTACAAGTCTACCTGACATATACAGTGACCCAGACTTGCTGTCTCCTATGCCACATGTACTTGATCATTGTCTGAGCTTTCAAATCCAAGCTTGGGCCTGCCCAGAGCGTGATGCCTGGACAAGGCAGTCACTATCATTAACTGTAGCTCTTTTTTTAACATAGAGAAAATCAGATATGGCTTTGGTATGACTATATGGGAAACTGCAAAGGGGCTCCAGGTCTCACATTCCTGGAGCCAGACCCATTTCATAGGCTCATGGTGGGCCTGGGTCTGGCTTGGCCTGGCTGAAGTAGGCACGCGATGAGAGAGGCCTGGCCTAGGGAATTAGATGAGATTACCACAATCTGAGCTGTTGACTAGGGACCCAAGATCGACATTGGATTTTTTTTGCATTACAGCTGATTCAACACTTTGCCAATCGGAATTCTATCATGGAGGTATTCAGCAGGCTCGGCAAAAAATCCTGCCCTCTGCAACCAAGTCTGCTACAGAGTCATATATCCCAGCAGTTTCATCCCGCCTTTTGGGTGCGAACAGGGTGTCTGGAAGGCAATGCAACCATTCAGGGCTTATCTCAATAGGCCGACTTTTAGCTGATCTGGTTGAACTAAGGAGAACCCATCGAGTTCGATTTGCTTTGCTATTCTCATGTGCAAGACGCTCTCCTTATTACACTGCGCTCGAGAGCATTATCCACTGTATAACTCATATCTAATATATAACTAATTATCATTAGCCCGATAAACAAAAAGACAATGTTGTTGCAGAGGCACTTAGGATAACACCACGTCGATTTCATCGTTCAGCAAGTGGCAACTCCGGGGGGACAATGGCTATAAATTCGTGGATCAATACTCCGGTTAACAATAAAACTGATGAATCGCTCTTACGGGATCGGGGTCTCAGTTGCACCGGCGTCGGTGGAAAGACTCGGGAATGGGTGAGCACAGGCTTGCTCAATATCAGCTTGTGTTTTCGTGGCGGGGTATCTGACCCCAAGGAATGTGATCAGCCTGGTCCTTCAGAAACATAGACGAGTACCTACGTTGCGGGTTTTCCAGACGCAGGCACAGGGACAGGAATGATATCGGAGCAGTCAGTGAGTAACAACGCATCATTGCCAATGACCGCGAGTTTAGCCATAGCATTCGCGAAAGCGCTTGTCATCTTATCTTGCTCATTGATAAATCCCTGCCACGTACACGCCGTCCTATTGTCTGGGAAACAGATTTGTCAGACTCGACCAGTCGTAATCAACCATATGAACACAAACCACGAGCGAGGAGGAAGTCTGACTCTAAACGTAGTTCGCCAATATCGACGCCTTGAGTTAGTGGGAGGGGGGACAAAGCCTCACCTGAAGTATACTCCATCAGTGTCAAGGCATGTTACTGACGAGAGTAATCATACCGAAGTTGTTAGAAGTTCCGGGAACACCGACACCCTTGAGCAGCACCTCGAGGAAGATCTGAGTATCGAAGGTGAAGGGTGTCGTGTCAAAGGGAGCCTTTGGTATGGTATCGTCGATATGGTCCGCACGCGCGATGGTGTGGGATGACAGCAAGGCAATGACCTCATCAGAAGTGAATGCACCGCCGTCAGCCATGCGGGCCAATATCATGTCAACAGAATCTCCAGGCCCCGGAATGAGCCCGTCGGGGGCGGGTGCAGTAGCGTTGGGACGCCCGGCCAAGAACTGAAGACGGGGAGCGCCGGGGCAGTTGGAGATGCCGACGGCGCCAGCAAATTGTATTAGATCACCGGCACTGATGGTGTTGTGCGTTTGGAGGAAGGGGAGAAGAGCGTTGACACTGTCAGCAATACCAGTGTTCGCGAGGAAGTTGGGCTCAACAGTGGGAAAGATGAGCATGGAACCATCAGCGCCACCGCCGGCTGGCTGGCCTTGAGCCTTGAGAGACGCCGAAAACGCAATGGCATCATCTATAGGAAATTGGTCAACGAGAACAACGAGAACGTGATGCCTAGTGTCAGATGTAGACTCACGGAAGGTAAGACGCACAACCTCGCTGACAATTTCATTACACTGGTTGGCAAATCTGCCTTTCCGTCAGCTTGAGACCACTCGTAAACATCTATAGCATACTCACAGATTGGCCTGAAGATCGTCGCGAAGAGCGAAGAAATCGCAGCATACAGCATTTGCTGTGGTTTGGCCATCGGGGCATTTCACTCTACGCTGGAGGGTCGCAGCCTGGACAACGGACAAACCAACAAACGCGAGAAAAGCTTTGAAGATCATGCTGATCGCTGAAGACCAAGTCATCTTAGGCTTGAGAGGTTGAGGATTCTTTGCACTCTATCTCTGTGTATTTATATGACTCACCGGTTTCTAAAAGAAATATTCACCGCATTTTGTCTCCAATGGCATGCGCTGCAGCCATAATGGCCAATCGCTTAGCATGCATATTCGTTGATGTTACCAGTGCCACTGAATACTTACGAACCCGATTGACTATTGCTATAAGTTGATCATCAGGAGTTGGTGGTACCTCGCGGCTTCCCTACAGAAACTGTGCGCTTGGGGTAAGCTCTTGCGTTTCACATTACAACGGAACGACGGCCGTGGACTGGAATGCCGTCGCAACCGTTAGACTGTACCGAGCGCCCGAACGCATAGGCTGTCAAACGCGTAGATAGAAGCATCTTGTGCTACTGACTCATTAGATGGGATTCCAAAAAGTCAAGTTGATCTGCCCAACTAACCAGTAAGCTTTGAGCTGTTCGAGCGATACTAGCGCTATAAGCGCTATGAATGTTCGGGCGGATCGATCTGTACAAGAGACCCCTGGATCAGGATTACGATGCAGTCAACACTTCAATACATATGGATATGAACGCATCGTTATTTGAGAGACATTTAGCCCCAGGGGTAAACAGCTAAAAATGACCTTGGTCTAATGTCTAAACTTAGTCCCGATCAATGCACGGGATTTTTGGTTACCTGCCACATTCAGTGTGTCGAAAGCGTATACAAAATGTAGTTCAGAGCTGACGTACATAGGACATATACAAATCATACCAACGCATCACACTACTACCTACACTCACCTGGACGGCAGGTTAGCTCAATGGGTAATAGATGGCAGAACCCAAAGCAGGCTTGGCACGGGAGGTCAGCCATGTTGTGCGTATGGCCGCGCAGGCAGGCCACTCAAGCAGACTCAAGCACCCAAGTGCAGAAATCCTCCCGGAAGATCAAAGGGACGGAGTCTGTCCGCAACCCACGATCATGTTGGAATAGGGCTGATCACAGCAGAGGATTTGGGGAGGATTTGGTAAGGATTTGAGAAATATATCTGGAGGTCAAATCCGCCCAAATCCTCAAATCACCTCCAGGGGGTGATTTGGGATTTGCGTTGGCGGGACCTAAACTACTCCCTCGGATATTTCCTTTTGCGTCCTCTGTGCCTAAAAAAAAGCAACCGGAACCGCTGCAGTTCTCCGATACCGCAACTACCCGCAACTACCCGCCAGCCAGATATGACATGTGTGCAAGCTAGGCCATTCTTTGTAGTGCCAAACAAGGACCAGAACCATCCGCGGCTGACAGACCGGCAAGAGAGCCCTCCTGCCACGTACGGCGCCAGCTTTGTCCACACAAATCCATTTTTAGATACAAACACATCACAGTTAAAACAGGTTTTCGGGGCATTGTCGACCCTTCTTAATAAAATCAAATCCTTGTTGACATCCTCATCAAATCCCCCTCAAATCCTCTACTGTGATCAGCCCTAAGGAATAACGGAGATTCGAGGATTTCAAGGTAGATATCAAGAAGGGCGCGACGAGGAGGGACAATGTCTGTGTAGGGGATAAGTTGTCGCCAATGTCGACTAACGCCACGGCCTGTGATGAGGGCGTGTAGAGGAAGGTAAGCGAAGACTTCGAGGATTTCATTTGGGAAATCTGCGAGCCAGCCATGACCGATGACGCTGGGGTTGAAGAGATAGCAAGAGATGCCGTGCTATTGACTAATATAATATGGATGGCGCCGCAACGTGGCCGTGGAGAAACAGTAGATATAGACATTTCCTCGTGGAGGATTGTAGCTGATCCTGTTATTGTTATCCTTAGCCGTGTCACAGAGGTCCGACGCGCTTACGATGGCGGTGTTACCTGCATTGATCCACACGATTTCGTGCACAGCTGGTTGCACAGCTGGCCGTTCTGAAGTCAGATCTTATGTATTATGGCAATGGCAGGGAACAATGAATTTATGGCAGTAGGAATGGCCAGAAGTACCCCGAGTGCCGTGCTCCTCGTATCATTCTCACGTCCGGTGCGGGAGGCACTGGTGTATGGTGTGTGCGCCGTGGCAAGGCATCTCTACTAGGTGCACACGCACCTTCACTGGAAAGGTACGAACGGGACATGTGGACCTAAGGCCACCCTCAGATATAGTGCCTCTTCACCGTTACATAGCATCATCGCGATGCTGCATCCACCCGCGTTAAGCATGACCGAGTGAGGTCGGCATGCTAGATTATGAGGAGTAACGTCTCACGTACCCACATGCACCGCCTCATGGCGTCGTGCTAACCTAGAATAAGCAGTGTACTAAGGTAATGAGAAAGGGTCAGAGTAAGAGCTAGCTGAATAAACTCGGATATGCACGGGGTCTAAATTTTCCCCAGCTGCGTGCAAGCCATGGATTTCTTGTTTATAGTCAGGGAGTATCAGATAATATGTACTTAGCCCTCTAGAGGGAAGTGTATGAAATTTGGCCATTCGACTTAGCCGAATGGAACCCTGAGACATCGATTCATGCCAAAATCATTGTTGTATATCACACCTTTGTCTCGGTTTCTTTGCACGCATTAGGTATCTCTGCTACTACCACCAGTCATTTCACGCATGGTGATTCGTTGTTGACAGATCAATGAGAAAGCCCATTTCAAAGTTCAACAGTGACTGACCTTCCCGTACCGCAGGGAGAGAAGACGGTCAACTCGACGGGGTGTCCAGGAATCTTTACAATCAAGAGGCCAGATCGAGCGAGATACATAAATCGAAGTTAACGATACGGTAATAGATATAAGGAGGCAGCGCGCTGGCAAGAATATGGCTTCACGGTGATGGACAAGCTGTCATCGGTGATAACTAACATCACGAGCTGAACGGATGGACGTAAAAGGAAGACGACCAGAAAAATAAATCTTGTAGCACAAAGTCCTTTCGGGTAGCTGTGAACTGAGTCGAGTAGGCACTGCAGGTCGTCTGCCGAGGATGAGTGACTACTCCGGTTACAAGCGCTGCACCGGAAGGGTTATGTCCTAGTCTGCTTAGGGAGTATGAAGCCTATCGATGTTTGATATGACCAGAACCGGGAATGACATCACGCCCCGCCATCAGCTACGTCGCAATCCAAAAAACAAGGCGACAGAGATGTTATGACTTACCTGTTGCTATTTCATCAAGAAAATGTATGGATGTTACATTTGAAGTAGCCGAATGTTATGGATATTGAAGCCGTACTTCTGGTAACCGAAATGGAAAGGAGGGAGGTTTAGGGCAGTGAGACACACTGCTCTTCTGGACGAATTGGTTTGCACTGTTCATTCATAATCGGCTCTTCTGGATAAGTAAGTGTCCCTTAATATATTGTATTGTATAATGTTAAATAACTGTTCTAGTAGGGTGAATTAAAATGATATCCGAGGTAATTCGGACCTCTATGGCCAATTGCCAACACTAGTCCAATTGCTCGCTTGCACAGGTTGAGCCAGAATCTCACACATGGCGTGTACGACGAATGTTACACACGTGGTGCCGCTTGGTCGGCCCCATCGAGTCATACTTCTTGAAGGGGCTATCCTGGTAAGACTGCCTTCAGTAAAAAGAAAATGCTACGTCGATTAGCTGATATATGGACTCACAGCTAAAATGTCGAGACTGGAGGTTTGGTTCTCACCTCAGGGTTGAATTGCCGCGTTGGGACTCATCGTTCGTAAGGGCGAAAAGATGAACCAAACTCGGCACCGTGACGTGTGACTCAACTGATGGTACAATGTCACAATAGAGTAAACATGTTGCTCATCCGGATTACAAATGGTAATCCGAATCTGGCTCCACATAATACTAGCGCTGGCATCAAGAATCCTCTTATGTGTGATAATTGGTACGGTGTGATACAACTTAGGCAGTAGCAGTCTTATGAGCACCGAACATGCGCGTTGTCTCTGACCAGTCAAGAATTAAACATTTTTACCGCTTCTACCTATTGTGACATCTTTGTCCCTGGCTGATCTCGCCGACCCCTGACCTGGATTAACATGGAATCCGCTGACATAATCCAGGTAGGTAGATAAAATGTAATGAATTCGGTAGAGAGCAGCGACTGTAGGTCGCTGCTCTTATATACATGAGATCCGCTCTATATTTATATACTTTGTATTCCCTTCGAGATATTGTCCACTTTATATTCTTTGTCTCGTTGTTGAGACACGTCACGCTGAGATGCCCCATTCACTGCACCGAGGTGCCGAGCGGATTACCTCGTCTCAACACTCCCCCTGATTTCGACAAATGCCAATTCCCCCCTCAGGCACTTGTGCTGATGTCCCTCAGTCCCTCCGTCGTCAAATCCGCTGGATTCGACCTTAAGTAGGTAAGTGAAGCCACATTGGAGGCCACTTTCTCACGGATAAAATGGTAGGCGACGTGTTTCATCCTCGCGTGATAATTGCGTCATGGAAAAGTGTAATAGCCCCTAGATTATCGGATCTGATAGATGTCGGTTGGGATTGATCAAAACCGAGCTCCTACAGCGCTCTCCTAAGCCAGACGAGTTCCTTGGCACCCTCGGTAATGACAATATACTCGGCTTCCGTCGTGGATAGTGAGACAGTGCCTTGTGTCTTCAAGCTCCGATCCGCCTCCGAGCATAGCAACTTCCGCCAATAGACCTGGCGTCAGAACGGCTGGCATAGTTCAGGCCAATTCTTAGTTCTTTCCTGAAAAGGATACTGCCGTCTTGCGTGCCTTTGAGGTAACGAAGTACCTGTTTGATCGTGGTCCAATGCTCTGGTCCGGAGGCGTTTGTGAATTGACTGAGGGTGCTGAATTGAGTTCAATCGGACAATCCTACTTAGCGCTTCCCCTTGGTCCGCGGTATAATTTCGTGCAAGCACGTGTGACCAGCCACAAAGCAGCAATAGGTAATCTCCCGCCGCAGGCCACGAAGCTGCCAAAGAGCTATCCCGTCAATATCCCGACCTAACATAACAAAATGTACCGATCTTGTTGCTTGTGCAGGTCAATCCTTGTGAATAGAGAATATGTTTTACCCATAGTTATTAGCTCAACTGAATGGTGTGCCTGATATTTTCAATTCAGTGTGCTAATATATACTGGTAACATATACTCTTTAATAAGATTTCTATTCACCATCTGTTGATGAACAACTGCAAGGTGTTGTTGTGATAAAGAAAAGGATGAAAATAATGATAAATATTTCATTGTTACCTCATGCTTAGTCCCAGAAGACTAACAGAATTTTTGGACAATTTATTGGATTTTTATCTAATGGATAAAAACCTGTAGCAGCTTGGACACTGCTGGACCATGCTTCCTGGCCCTTTGATGCCCACTACATCACAAGGTCAAGAATAGATTGCAGATTGAATCATTCATGTGATTATCCCACATAATGATCAGATCTGCAAATTTAAATGATGTAAGTGCTGTGCCTTTGGAAGGGCACAAATAAATTACTGCAGCATGTAGATTGCTGCATAGGGTCACCAAAACTTGCAGAATGCAAACTGGATGGTGTATCAAAGGCTTACAAATTGAAACACAGGGGAAAAAGGCCCTTGAACAATTATGTCAAAAATTATTTTCACATTTCACACACCTTATTTTTCTCTCATCACTTTGAATATTGATTATGTCTACAATTCAGTGCTATTTGTCTATTCCCTATCCCCTAGTTAGTACCATGACTTCCCAACTCTTCTTCTACAATTTCCAGCACTATTTGCTCCACAGATACTTACATTCATCTATCTCCTTAGTTACATGTTTCCTGCACTCTTCTTTTCCATATTCCAGTCTAAAAATATCTCACAGTATTTTAGTATAATACTGTAGTAGCCTTGTATGATAATAGTCAGTCAAAATTTTATTCCACACTCATCTAGTACATGTCCATTAGCATTTAGAATTGCTCCTGTATTTTACTTATTGTTTCAAACAATGTGAAATGTTCTAGTATTAATTTAGATACTAGTACTATTCCAAATCCTTGAAGCTAAGGCTTTTTTCATAAAGAAATCACTCAGTTGGCCTCATTCTTAATTATCAACATCACCAAGCTGAGTTTTTGGTTTAACATCAATCATTGTCATTGATCCCTGTATTGTGTGATGTTTTATAACATCAACATGTGCTCACTATCTATGTTATGGACATGTAAACCAGAAGATGGAACACAGAAGACAGATCAGAAGGGGCTTCAGCTTTAGCTTATATGCTATGCCTCTCAAACAATCACTAGTTCCAAGACTTTGGAATGGAGTGATGAGGTAATGAAGCACAGTACTGCAGTCATGTGTGAAAGTAGTGCCAGAAGTGTACTAAGTGTTATGAATATAGGATTATCTATTTTTTGTTATCTTTGTCATGCTCATGTCACCTAGGTATCGCCGGTGATATGATCCGGTGTCTCAGGGGATTCCGCCCCTTTCCGACATTGTATAAGTAGCTAGATTATTAGTTACTTGAATCTTATATGGTTTTAGCCCGTCCCTCATGTCGTTGAGGCCGGTTATGCGCTCGAGTTAATGCGCATCGAGTCTTTCTGCCTTCGAGTCCTCTATTTCCTTCTTCTTATATTTTAACACTAAGAACATGGCAGACAAAGTTAACACAAAATGTAGTTGATATTTGAACTAAGGTATCTAGTAAGAATACAGGAGCTTATATACTAGAGGGTATGATGAGTGAAGGGATGGGGGTTATATATATGTGATGTAGTGTAAGAAATGCCCAGTGGCATTGTGAGTGATCATTTGCATGCATTGTGCAGGGTTGATATAGCAGGACATAGTACTGGGGAGTTGGCTCAGCAGTTGTGTGTTCTGGGCTGACTACATGGTTATGATGGTGGTGAGTGATGTTGTGTGATAGTAGGAAAGTACATGAGGTGTAATAGTAGTGGAAGGGGCAAGTGTGGTATAATAAGTAGCAGCTATTTGACTTAAGAGACGTGGTGCAGGGCTCAGAGATGGTTCACATGTTGACTCAAGTGTGATGATTGACCAGCAAAGGTTAGATGTTTGAGAAGCTAACTACATGAATTTATACAAGCATACCTACTCATGAGTCTGAACTGTCATGGTGTAGATAGAATAACACAAGGGGGTGGAACAATATGTGATGTACATATGGGGATGAAAGGAGGGGGGGGGGTGAGATCTGTGGCATGTTGCGTAGTGAAGTGAACAGATCTGTGGAATGACTACCTGAGCAC
>QFFB01002041.1:16054-38990 GCA_003316465.1 Ramaria cf. rubripermanens | reverse complement strand
TCGAAGCTTGTGCGTGCTTGTAAAGTCAAATCTTTTGATTGAACTTTATAATTGTGATTAACACTACAGTTTAGAGTTTAGTTCAACGGTTCCAAAACATGTGTACTGAGTGCCACATACATTGATGATCCAATTGCTTTGGTGTAAGGCATGTCTGTGCTTGGCTCTGATCAATCTAATGGCACAGTGAGTTTGCTTGTTGTTGTGTGTAGTGGGGTTGATGTTGAAACACACAAGTATGACATCCTGTAATGTCTCTGGGACATAGTTAGCATTCCATGCTTCCCGTCTCTTTCAATCCTAATCCCAAGTATTTTCTTCATTTCCCCTAATTCTATCATAAGGAATTTGGTATGAAGTTCCCCCTTGAGCTTTGTCATCCTGGCCTTTGAGTTGGCAAATAGGCCGAAGTCATCAATGTATACTGATATGACTTCAATAGAGTCCTTGTTTTGCCTAATATAGGCACATTCATTGGCCATACTTTCATGGAAGCCAAGGCTGAATAATAGGCCATGTAGGCACTGATGCCAAGTGCATCCTGATTGTTTCAGCCCATAAAGTGCCTGTTGTAATTTTAGAACATGTCTGGATCTGTCATCAAAACCATTGGGTTGGTGCATATAGATTTCTTCTTCTAGGTTTGAATTGAGGTACACATGTTTGACATCCACCATTTTGATTTCCCAATAAAGGGTGTTTGCAATGCCTAGTTGAACTCATAGGGAATCAAATTTGACCACCGGTGATGTTATTTTGTAGTAATCCATCCCTGGTCTCTTTTAAGTTTTTGACTATATCTAATTTTGATAAAGAAAGGAGAAGCTCAAAATGTTTTTATCTCCTTTTATTGTAAATGTGGCATTAGATATGACGTGTATGTTGATCAATCAAGTATGACATAATGTGGGGATTGGCAATGATGCTGATGATGTACCAATAGTTCAGCTTGGGAGTTTTTGGTGCCAAGATGGGATGTCAGTTGAGTGATGTGAGCTTTAGATTACAGTGGTAGATCAGAGGAGTGGGTGGATAAGTAATCTAATGTAACTAGATCTATGGATCATAGAAGTCATTTAAGGACAATAATAAGGAATCCAAGTGCAAGTCTAAATGCTCTGATTCTTTTCTGTGTGAGCGAGGTGAAATATAATTCTGGGTGAAGAGTATCATACAAAATATCATGGTACTTATACAAAGAAGTTCAGAGGTGATTTATGGAATGCTAACAATAGCAACAGAGCCTTGGGACATGAGTAACTAAGGGGATAGAAAAATACTACTATCTATGGAGCAGATAATGCCAGATATTGTTTGGATAACAAAGAAATTATCTAGAAAACTAATTAGTTGTTGGGGAGAGAAAAAAAGAGTAAATGGGGGCTGGAAACATAGTATTGATGACAAGTAAAAAAAAGATAACCAAAAAAAATCTCTGTTCCCTTGACATAATAATGTCAAAGCCATTCCTTCTATCTCCTATTTCATATGTGATCTGATATGTTGGGCATATTCAATATGTTGTTTTGACTTTGGCCCCGTAATTTTAGTACCTCCATGTAATCTTCTATTATCATCTTTTTCTCTTTCTGTTCTATTTTTATTATCCCAGCAACTTGAGCGCTTGCTTGTTGCATAATCAAGCTGGTCAGGTATCAGTGATGCATGTGTGGGGTAATCATGTGGGTTACCTGCCTCACTCGTGGTTGTGATGTTATAATATAGTATTATAGCACATCTATGACTCATGTGTGCAGGCTGAAAATGATAATAGTCATTGTTTTTTGTTATCTTCTTTTCTGAATATAATAAACAAGAAAACTTGAAATATCCCTCCTAGTCTTCTGTGACCAAGAGAGAAGGAGAAGGATAATAAAAAATGGGGACTTCATAATATTTCCACTATATTTTATCACAACAGTTTCTGAGTGAATCCCTGAGCTACAACCCTGGCCTTGCCCTTGTCAAATTTCCCATCTAGCTTTGTTTTCACAGTATATATGTAAGATTCTCACACTTATCACAATACTCCACTGAAGTCAACCAATATATAGGATTGCAGTAAGTATGTAGTGATAGTATGTGTGAAGAATTGTGGGGCTATGTTGTAGTTCCCATGGTTTAACTATACAGTGGGTCCACATGTATCAGGACCCACTGGTCTATACAATGAGCTAATAAGTATACATACTGTTATATGTGCTGATCTACATGGTCTTAAGGGCCATGGGTATAAGTATATGTACCTAACTTACACCCTCCCCCTTTTTTTTTATACAAGCCTGTGGGATCTTATTTGTAGAGAGCCGCTATTGGTGAGTGGCAGTCACCATCCAACATGTGGATGTTGGTATCCTTGTAAGAGGCAAGTGGGGGCTGCATCTCTGTCTGGGTACCTTCCTGAGGGGAAGGTAAAGATGACCTGTCCGACTGTACCTCAGATGTAGCCTCAGCGGCCCTGACTGGTGCCATTATATGCAGTTCTTGATCGAGCTGCTGGGACAGGGATGTCTGGGCCCACTTTTGGGAGAGGCAGTCCTTGACGAGGGCCATTTCCAGCCGCCGTTTCCCTAGCACTGCAGCAGTGCTATGTGCCTCATGAGATAAGGCACAGGTGGCATATGCTTCCACCCTGGCCAAGTGGTTGTGGGTCACTCTGGCCCACTTCCCTAGCCATTTGGCCAGCTCACTCATTTGGATTTCTGTGAGTGGCCTGTCTCCAGGCTTGAACCAAGCCTGGACTGAATGTCAGAGCATGTCACCAATGGGTGTTGACACCTCCTTTTTGTCTACCAGCGAGGCCCATTGACTGGCCTGGCTAGACAGCTGTAGTATTTGCTGTTTGACCTGCCCCCCTTTTCAGGGGGTGCTATCCCTCAACCACATCCAGATGTCAACATCTGTGAAGTTGAGGGTCCCATCATCCTCTTGGCAGATGGTGGTTGGAACCCCTTCTGGGTTATGTTGCCATTGTGTGAGCATGGCTGCCATGTCGCCTGGGGTTCTGGCCTTTATTTCAAAGCAGCTCAGCTTCTGTTCCCTGGCCAGGCTTTGCATGCGTTGTATGACTGCATGCTGTTCCCATGTTCATGATGGGGCGGGGGTTTTCTTCATGCTATCAACTAGCACAATGAATGCTGGCTCAGCAACTGAGCATACATCGTACCACTCTGCATGTCTTGGGGCAGAGCATCCTAGGGGTGGCAGTAAGTGGCCTGTTAGGGATGCTAGGGGGTCCCAGGCCGGGGAGGCCTGTGGGAATGGATGTCCCCATGGGCAGCGGCAGTGCCATGCCGGGCCCAGGTGTGATGGGCCTCACAGCAATTGCTGCCTGTTCTGCCTCATAGGCCTTGATGGCCCTCTCCCTCTCTATGCTGAATGTGGGATCATTCAGCGAGTTACCTGGTTTATGTGCCAGGTATGCATTTTCAAGGTCCCTCACGACCCATGCCAGCCCCCAGACCTCTTCCATAACCCCTTTTCTGCTGTCACTTGGATATGGCAGCTCAGGGGCTGTGTTCAGCTCATCCCTGGAATCAGTGGAACACCCTGCCCCAAACCCGCCAGCAAACAAGTCTGGGACATTGGGCCTTTGTAGCTTGATCTGGTCCACAAGAGCTATGGGCCAGGTCAATGGTCCCGCCTCCGGATTGGGAGGCTGTGCTGATGGCTTTAGCCGGGCTGCAAGGGTGACAGCCTAGGTCGATGGACCCACCTCAAATTGAGGGGGTATCCGGAGAGAGGTCATCTGGCCCATCAACAGAGCTGGCTGGGTGGATGTCCATGCCTCTGGCTGAGGCAGGGGCTAGGGCTTGCCCATGGCCTCCGTTGGCTGAGGTGTGGGTGTTTTGCTCAGTGTTGCTGCCGAGCTGACTTTTGTTTCCTTGAGCTTTTGCTCAAGGGCTGCGATTTACTCATGGTTGTGAGCTTTTTGTTTGTGCTCAACACAGAGTGCATTTTGTGAGTCCTTTAGGGACTCCCTCATGTCATGGAGGGACTCCCTCATGTCATGGAGGGACTCCCTCATGTCATGGAGGGACTCCCTCATGTCATGGAGGGACTCCCTCATGTCATGGAGGGACTCCCTCATGTCATGGAGGGACTCCTTGAGGTTGTCGATCTTGTTGTTGAGGTCACCAATGTGCCCTTGGAGATGGTGCTCGACATCGGACTCAATGTTATGAAACAGGGGCAGCCACGCTGTGTTAATAGCATTCTTGACATAGGAGTGCTTGATGTTGGTTTGATTGAGGCTTGTGGCCTCAAGCAAGTGCTGGATGTACCCGTTACATGGGGCACATCCCTTCGGGTGGTAGATGGGTGTGCCGCCTTGCCACCCACTAATCTGCCACCTGTTGTCTCAGTGGGCAGCTACCATGTTGGCAGCATCTATCAATGTCGTGGTGGATGTTGATGCAATGGGGGCCATGTCCATGGGGACATCTTGGTTATTGCACATCTTCTTTTGGAAGATGTGAGGGTGGTGGCTTCTAAGAAGACTTAGCCTTTTTTCTTGGCATGATCTGAGCAAATTTTATGGTGGGGTGTGATTCAGCTGTGCTGCGTCACACGATACTTATGTGGTCAACACAACCTAAGCCCGTCGTGGTAGGTTGTGTGGATTTGTTACACCCTGAAGCTCTAGGTATGCATCTAGAGCTTCTAGCTCCTTGCACACTGTCAAGGGCTCCCAGGTGGTGTCTCTGAGAGTCCACCTGACTTCTAGCTACAGCCCTTTAGGGCCCATCCATCTGTGGGACATTATCTCATCCGGTAGCCATTCCTGCTCATCATTTTGGCTGACATCATAGAACAACTTGGCCTCTCATCTGGGAAATCACTCATCGTCATTCGTGATGAACTGACGTATCAACCCTGTATGGAACATTGGGTTGATTCATTTGGCCACCAATTTGGGCAGTAGCTCTATGGTTATTGTAGAGGCTGCATTATGAGCCTTTATGACCTTATACAGCCCAATGTACCTGGGGACCAGTTTCCTGGCACTGGCTTTGGGGAGCACCAGGTTCTGTGTTGAGACGTATACTAGGTCTCCAGTGGTGTATGATTCATTCATATGACATTTCTTGTTTGCGTGAAACGTCTGCAAGACCCAGTGTTCTAGTATCATGTCATATGCAGCCATCAGGTTCCACTTCACCTGTTCGGTGAATTGTTTGACACTGTTGAACTTGGTGTCAATTGTGGCTGGGATACCTACATGAGGCATATATCCATGGTTTAGCTCAAATGGAGAAAAGCCAGTAGTGATGCTGACATTAATGTTCAGTGCCAGCTCCACCATGGGGCATTTGTTGGCCCAGTCCCTTTGGTCATTCTGGATGACCATTGATAATCTGGCCAGTGGAGCAGTTGGCCCGCTCTGTCACCCCATCCATTTGAGGATGGAATGATGTTGACATGAGAAGCTTTGTTCCTATTAGTTGGTGTAATTCGTGCCAGAACATGGATGTGAACTTGGAATCACAGTCTGAGACTATCGATTCCAGGATTCCATGGAGTCTCACTACTTCCTTGAGGAATAGTCAGGCTACTTCGCATGTGATGACTTGTGTTGTAGTAGGGATGAGATGGACCTGTGACATTAGCCGGTCAATTATTACTAGCAAGTAATCTTTGTCATGGGATTGAGGGAGGGGCCCCATGAAATCCATCCCTATGGATTGCATGGCATGTCTGGGATGGGCAGGCTATGTAAAAGCCCTTGAGGCTTTGTTGTGCTGGACTTGTTTGTCTGGCATCTTCCACATGACATGCAGAAGGCTTCTATGTCTGCAGCCATGCCTGGCCACCAGTATGATCATCAAATGTAGTTTGATGTCTTCCATTGACTCTAGTGTCCAATGATCTGGTGTGCATGATTGATGATGATTTCAATCAGTCTCCTCCCCCTTTGGAATGCATTCCTTGGGACGCATTGACATAGACATGTTCAGGATGCTTGTCATTATTTGTGTCATTCTCATAGTATTGGAACAGGCAGTCCACTACTTTGTTTTCAACTCCATCAACATGCATGATGTTAAAGTTGAAATGCAACAGGAATTCCCACCATCAGACTTGTCTGTCAGACAGGCTCTTTTGGGTCTCGAAATATTCGAGACCCTTATGATTTGTTACTAGGGTGAATTTGTGTCCTAGTAGCTTGTCCTCCCATTTCATGAGGGCTTCGAGCACAGTGATTGTTTCGTGCTTGTGCATTCTGTAATGTTGTTGTGCATTACTGAACTTTTTAGACAAGAATCCTACTGGTTGGCATTTCTTCCAGTCTGGCCCTTGACCATATACAGCTCCAATCCCTGCTTTGGAGCCATCCATGATAACCCATATTGGCTCCAGGTTATGTGCATTGACCAGCTTCAGGATTGGAGCCCTGCATGCTAGTGCTTTAATGCTCTCAAAGCATTTTTCTAGTAGCGGCATCCATGTAAAGCGATGATTATTCCTTATACACCCCGATAATGGTATGGTGTATGCCATAATGTCCAGCATGTAGTGTGCTAGGGTATTGTACCAGGCCTAGAAAGTGTTGGACATTGTTGAATGTTCTAGGCCATCTCCATTCACGGATGCATTGCATTTTATCCACATTGGCATGTATTCCTTGGCCATCTATGATGTGGCCGAGGCACTCCATTCATTGAGAATAGAGGTCAACCTTGCCGTTAAGGTGTGTACTGATGGGTGGTACCAAGATACTCAGCTGAGGCCGAGTGAGGGCGGGTCAGAGGGACTTGGCTTTAACTTATTAATGTTGTGCCCGTGCAGCCATCTGTCCCTGTATTTTGGATCAGAGGGGCCCAAGGGCCAATCATGGAATAGAGCATTGGCTTAGGGGGAATACTTTGTTGATATCAGAACTGAGTAGCATACATGTGGGGAACAAACTTATATACTAATGTGTACAATGGGGAGAGGGGAGAGGGTGACTGAGAGGTCACATGATATACGGGCAGGGTGGAATGTACTAAGAATAACAAGACATAGACTTGATAGAATATAAAATGGGGTATGACTGAAAGTGACCGAAGTACACCAAGGCCAGAGGCCGGAGGTACATGGTCCAAAGTCCTGAGGTACATGGTCTGAAGTCCCAAGGTACATGGTCTGAAGTCCCGAGGTACATGATTCGAAGTCCCAAGGTAGACCGAGATCTGAGGTGGACTGGGATCTAACACTTGCTCTTGCTAAGGAATAGATGGTTGTCTCTAAGCCATTGGAATACAATCCCTAAGTGCATTTCATGTTCCTCAAGGGATCACAAGTAAATGAAGATGTTGTCCATATATACATGGATGAATCTGCCTATACAGTTGTAGAACATGGCTGTCATTAACTGTTGGAACGTGGATGGCATGTTACAGTCACCCATTTGCATCACTTGGCTCCTGAATGTTCCAAGGATGGTTGCAAAGGCCATTCTATGTACAGCATTGGGTATGATGGGTATTTGTTCATATGCTTCTGACATATTAAGCTTTGATAAATATGGTGCTCGAGCCATATCATTACAAATGATATCTTGGTCCAGAAAAGGGGTCATGTCTTTGATCATATTCTCATTTTGCTCATGCAAGTCAAACATGGTCCTCAGTTTTCCACTCTTTTTTGGTATGCAGAGCATAGGCACTGCTTGTTGTGCCACTGCTGGCAGCCATCCTTTCATGGTGGTGTATCTCTCAATTTTCACCAGGGGTTCTTTGTGGAAATACTCTGGGTATTTTGGCAGTTGGTAGCATATTTGCTTTCCGGGATCAATTAAGTTGATCTCATGATTAACCTCATGCATGGGTGGCAGTTCTAACAGGATACCACTGATGAGGTCAGCGATGTTTTTGTCCCAGCTCCTGCAGAGCTGGGGGATTGCGTCATCCATCAGGACAACATCATGGGTCTGTGCAAGCCTGAAGTGCTCTGGGTGCCCCTTGTGTCCCACTCTGGGCAGGATTTGAATACTACTCCATCCCCATGTCCTCACTTTGTAATGAGGACACTTCTCCCTGTGTATGTGGGGAGAGCTGTTGGACAGGCCTTGTTGTGGCCTGTCCACCTCATTTCAGGCCTGCCTATTGGCAGGCCCATATCCTGGCATGCTGCCTACTCAGGCAACTTGCTTGTCTGTCGGCAGGACATCAAAGGACACTTTCCCAGTGAGTATGACCTCATTGTTAACTCTGATAGCTCCTGGGCTATTAAAGTCCAGGACTACACCCATCTTTCTAAGGAAAGGTGTGCTGAGTATCGCGTCATAATATTCTTCGACTTTGTGTTGACCAAACTTGATGGTTGTGTATGTTCCGTAGTTGATCATGGATCAACTACCAATGCATGCCAATTGCAAGGCAATTGGTTGCGTGAGGGGGAATGTCTTTATTCCTGTGGCTCACGTAAATTTGGGGGATATCAACACCCCTTTGCTACCACTGTCTAATAGACAGTGTACCTTCATGCCATTGATCTCCCAATACCCGGAGAGGGTGCTGTTCTCAGCTCAGGGTCTCTCAGGCCGCATTTTGTGCTTGTTCCTATGATGATACATAGGTTCTGTGGTCTTGTCTGAGGCTGTCGATTTCACCTGTGTGGCCATCACCCTTGCCATCGCATATTCCCTGTCATCTGGTGCAATCCTTATCATGCTAGATTGATAGGTGATGGTGTATTATCGGCTTCCTTTTCTTCATCCCATTGGTACTGGGATGGCTCTGTATCCCATTCACCTATATTGTCATCATGAGGCTCTGCCTCCTGATGCTCACCCTCCCCCTCTTTGTTGGGAGATGAGGCTCCTTCCTCTCATGGATCCTTTTCAGGATCCCTGGCCTCTTCTGCCCTTACACCTGCAGCTCTCACTGCTTTGTTGAGGTGGGGGCAGCTTGCCCGGATGTGCCCAGGTTGTCTGCACTCAAAACATGTGGGGCTTGTGCTTGGGCCCCATTTTTGTATGTAATTTGTTTTTGTTGAATTACCACTGGCCTGGATGCCTTGCACTTCTGGCCTTGGTATATTATGTACATGTGGTTGCATGGCGCATTTTGGTCCGATGGCTGTTGCCTAGGCAGCTCTTGTTTGGCTGTCCTGACGTTGTGGCCTAACTGCTGTAGGCCATGCCATGCCTGACAGCGTATTTGCATTGTCAGGGTGGTGCATCCTGTGATTGTACTGGCATGCTTCCTCTATCATTCGGGCAGTCTTGTATAACTGCTCAATAGTGCTGAATTCAGCGTTATATCCTTTTTTAAGTACTTCATTGCGCAATGTCTTGCACAATGTTGAAATTAATCATTTCCTGAATGTGTATACATCAGGGGGGTGTATCATCCATGCCAAGTATTTTGTTAGGTCATTTAGGAGTTCTTGTATGGTTTTTGTTCCTTGTACCACCATGTTGAACCTTGTTTGATGCGTGGTGGTGTGTCAGGGTATGCAGGAACCTTTTTTTAGACCTTGTACTACCATTTCCAAGGTCCAGTCCTGTATCTGATGATTGAAACATTCTATGTTTCTGAATTTCTGTGCCTTGCCCTCAAGGCGGGTGTCTAAGTAGCTGACCTGCATATTGGTGCTGGTTGGTCCTAGGAGGCTGTTCATTTTGAGCCATCTTAAAATGCTAGCTATGAACACCTCGAATTCTGTGAGGTCTGATCCGCCCACATATGTATTGGGGTGGTCCAATTTTATGCCTGCTTTTGCTAGCATGGACTTTTCAGGGTCTATGTCTGTGCTATCTGCTAGCACTATGTGTATCATGTGTGTGATGCTTATTGAGATAAAATTAATATAAAACAATATTTCCTTATATCGTCGACACGGCACCAGATGGGGCACTCGTGTCAATGACGCAGGAGGTCATGTGGTGTGGGATAACACTTGGCCTTGGGGACAAACTGAGAGTTCAGCTCAGTGATGTCAGAATGACAAAAATATTCGTTGTTTGGGCAATTATGGGTGGAATAGTGTTCGGTTTCGAGGGCATAGAACTGTAGTAATAACTATGTGATTTCTATGATGTTTTGAGGCTGCCAGAAACAGCGAGTAGAGGTCAGGAAATATTCTCTTGGTGGATTTAACAAGTAAATATATGAGTTTGTGCAAGATAAAAGTTCTGGGTGATATTTTAGCACTAGTTTCGTCTAGGAACTATTGGAGTATTTATACTAGAACTATTCTAAAAATATCTTCGAAGGGAAATGACAAATAAGGCAGAAATGAATTACAGCGATGCATGCATGCAGTCAGGGTGGAGCAAATATTCCCCTGCTCATGTTGAAACATCGGATGAACAGGGATACTACCTAGGATGTTTGGGGCAAAATACTTCTAATGAATCACAATGGCAATTAATAGGTAAAAGGATGGAAGAAAATAAAACAGAATAAGCTTGTGAAAAACCTTTAATATAAATTACAATTTCCTGGACCTGTTTCGTGAGTATCCAATTGAGTGAGTATATGTGATACATCACTCCTTCTAATTTCCATGGGTTCCGAAATCTCCATACAGCAATCTCCATGCTGTAACAATATATTTGTTATACCTGTTCCACCGAAGGTTTGGAGCTTATGTAAGCGAGCCGATCTAGTGGTCATGTGGGGTAATGATATATGTGATCCAATCCACGATCCGGTCTTGATCCGGTGACGTAGTGGGCGTTAAAGGGCCGGTGAATGGTCCAATACTTTCTGAAATGTTATAGACCTTTTATCCTATAGATAAAGTCCAAATAACTTGTCCATTTCCTGCATTAGTCTTCTAGGACTAAGAATAAAATGATAGAGATTTTTTTTGTAATAATTTTTGTATTTTCCTTTATCACAACAATGCTGTCATATGGCTTGGCATTGTTGTCGGTGTGATCAGGTATGCCTTGCCCTTCTGTCAGGGCCATTGAATGTCCCTGCTGGTTGGGGGGGGTTCTGTCCGATAATGGACCGTCTTTGACCATTGTCTATGTCTGCTCCTCTTGCATGCGTGTCATCATCGGTTTGGTGATGGGTATCTCCTGTTAGTCCTGCGGCCTGTAGCCGGCTTTGGCTTCCCAGAGCCAGGCAGGCTTGTCAAGCTTGCTGCACTGCCTCCTCCGTCTCCTGCATTGGGAGATTCTTGTGGAGGGATCGCAATACTGCCTCTTCTGCATATCTCGCTTTTAGCTCTAGCACACAGGTGTGCTGCCTAGTGGCCACTGCCTCTTTGCGCTCCCAGTGCTCAACTTTGAGCTCTAGACTGGCTGCAGTTGTCTCCATGTCTGCTTCTGAGGCAACTTGCTCTCTGATAATCTGCTGGATGGTCTTCCGACCCTCCTTGTTTTTATGACTAATCCATAAACCCCTCTCTTTGGGCTCATCATTATCATTCTTCCTCTGGCTGCAGCATCCCACCGGCCAAAGCTGGCATTGTAGAGCTTCTATTGCCCTACAGAGGTCATTCGTCTTGTTACAAATGTGCTCATTAGCTTCCTGTGCTGTCACGGCCAGAGTGATCGCCTGTACACTCACATTTTCACCATGCTTGATGTATCTCTCAGTGCTGGCTATCTTCTCGAGCAGCTCTGAGACAGGTTCATAGCCTTCTTCATCTGCTTGGCCTGAGCTTAATTGGTGGCAATCATTACTCTTAGCATGTCATCCTTGGCAACGCTCTGTGTGTCTACTAGCACTACTTGACCCTCTGGTCCACACATATGTAGTAGTGCTCATGTGTATGGGCACTTTGCATCCTTTACCTTTTTCAAGGGGACATGGGCGACCAGGGGGCATGTGTGACATAAGGCCATGGCATGGTTCATCATCACATACACTCTGAGACCTACATTCTTCAAGATCTATTCCACTGCCCATAGCAGGTGGGCTTTCAGCAAGGTCATGATCTATAACTTCACTGTCTTCCAGCTCACAGTTGCGCCAGTCAGATGTGAGCCTGACTGTTCTTCCACCATGTTGTGCGAGCTCTTAACTCATGTCAACTTGTGTCACGTTTCATAGCAGCACAGTTTTTGGCATTGTAAGATATCGGTAGTACACAGTAATAGGGATCGCTGTGATATTTTGGCAAGCTTCGTAGTTCACTGCTCCCAACTGATTATTTGCATTGCAAATATTCAATGGAACTTCAAAAAGGTGTAAGATTCTCACACTTATCACAATACTCAACTGAAGTCAACCAATATATGGGATTGCAGTAAGTACATAGTGATAGTATGTGTGAAGAATTGTGGGGCTACGTTGTAGTTCCCACAGTTTAACTATATAGTGGGTCCATGTGTGTTAGGACCTACTGGTCTATACAATGAGCTAATAAGTATACATACTGTTATATGTGCTGATCTACTTGGTCTTAAGGGCCATGGGTATAAGTATATGTACCTAACTTACAATATACCCATTGGCAGCTGATGGCCATTCAGTCTGGTGGTAATTCTGTAATTTCCCATGTGCCAATTTCCCAGTGCTGATCCGTTTCTATTTTCATCACTTCTTCCTAGATTGGCACATCATCTCGTGATATCACCACTCTATAGTTTTGAGTTTGGTGATGATTTCATTTGTTATATAAATGCGATCTGTGTAACCTGGATCATTTAGTTGCTGGTAATTGGGCTGCTGCATGACTTGTGTGCTCTGTTGGATTTGTGGGGCAGGTGCTTGCATGTTTAGCTCTGGTGTTGTATTGGGTGATAATGTTTGTAGAGTAGGTGGTATTGGCTCCAGCATATGCTTGTGTGTTGCTTTCTCCCCCATGAGCTGTGCCATGTTATCATCATCATTGTCTGGGATAGAATAGAGTTTATTGTTATTTTTGTCAAATGTAATGTTTCTTGAAATTTAAACATGTTTTGAGGCATTGTTGTAATATTTCCAAGCCTTTGCATGTTCTGCTATTCTGACAAAGGTGTGTTCTTCTGCTTTCGGATCAAGCTTTGCTCAGTGTTGATCTGGTACCATGACCCAGCAGTTCATCCTGAATTCTTCAAGCCATGTTAAATTTGGCTTCTTGCTAGTCAGTGCCTGGAATGGTGTTATGTCATCACCAAGAGCATGTGTTAGTGTTCTATTTTTGATGTAACATGTGTATGCCACAGCCTTGGGCCAGAGTATTTTTGGCAGGTTCTTGACAAAGATCATTGCCCATGCATGTTCAAGTAAGATATGATTGAGTTGATCGGCAACTCCATTCTGGGCAGGCGAGTATGGGGCAGTGGTCTCCATGATAATACCATTTTTGGCACAAAAGTTTTTAAATGCCTTGTTCATGTATTCTCTACCATTATCTGATTGAAACCTTTTTAATTTGTTGTATGTTTCAAAGTGCTTGAGTGCCTCATCCTTTGTATTTTCAAAATAGATGACCAAGTACCTGGATTTGATGTCCATGAATGAATGAAAATACCTTTCACATGATGATCCTTTGGTCTGGGCAGGTCCCTATACACATCAGATACAGTTAAATCTCCTATTTGATCAACATCTTCTTCAGCCCTTTTTGGGAACAGCTCCACACACTGCTCACCCTATATGCATGCCTTGCATTGGCTCAGCTCCTTGGTTTCATCAACTTCTATTCCTGTAACCAGATCATTCCTTTTTGGTATTTTGATAGAACCTATGTTGATATGACTGAGTAATTGGTGCCATTTGTCCCATGTTCATTCCTTTGCAACCACAGCAAATTTTTGTGCCTTGACTGTTACTCACCCCCTTCATATGGATAGCCGACCTCATTTCTGTCCCTGGGCAAAGATGGTTCCCACACTTGTTCTAAAATTAATGCCAGTGCCAGTGAAGGTTGCCATGTTTCCTTTATCAGTTACATGCCCCACACTGATAAGGTTATTCTGTGCATCTGGTGCATGTTTGACATCACATAGTTCAATTATATTTGTTTTAGTGCCAATCTTGAACTGCATATGAATAGATCCTTGGCCTCATGTGCAGAGTACAGTACCAGGTGTAATGCCTTTGATTTTTGAAGGTGATTCAATATAGGTCATAAAGCCATTCTGGTCTTGTGCTATATGTGTCATTGCTGCTGTGTCCACTAGCCAATCTGATGCAGTGTTAAGTTCACAGATGTTACCTGGAACTTTGGAGATCAGATATTCAGAGGTTGGACTTTGAAGGGGTGTGAGGGAGGTAGGGACTTGGCTTCAACTTATGTGTTGCGCCACACACTATCATTTGATCCCTAATTTTGAAGGTCAGAGGTTTGGAGGTTGTCCAGAGGTTCAGACTCAGCATTGTCACTAATAGTATCTAACTATGGAGGTAGTTATGTGAGAAGAATGAGAGGTTGGTAACAGGGAAATTAGTCAATATTTGAACTGAAGCACTGATACAAGATTGGAGGACTATTAATACCTCATATCCTAATTGTATCCTAAGAACGTATAACAAGAAAGACATAAGTGTAGAACAAGAAGGATATAAGAGTCATATAACAAGCGGAGTTTAGAATTGGTGTAAGGGAGCTATGCTCCCTGTATGGTGATTTCATGATTACTATGGTCTATTTTCATTTGTGCCTGCATCATTTAGTTAGAATCTATTCTCAGACTTTTGGTGGCTATGATTCAGACACCACACTTTTACTAAGTTACACAGCCTCACTTGTGTTACAGTTCCACTTTTCCACTCTCCAAGTTCACATTTCCTTTTCTGCCTTGTTGGATTGCCATCTAGATGATGTGGCCTCTCACATCCCTTGTCCACTCCTTGAGACCTGTTTTCATTGTCCACTCCACTATCCACTTTGCACACATTGCCTTTTGCTAGTGGCACCAATATCCACTTTACCTTTATTGCTGTTCTCATTTCTATAAGTATGCCTATAATTCCTCTCGAAGAATCCAGCTTTTGACTCACCTATATTCTCTCTGTCTGATCCACATTATAGATCATCTTGAGCTTGCAGATGACATTGCAGTTTCCTCTTGGAACATGACTCGCAAGCTTACATCAGATTGGAGGTTTATATCAAGCAAGGTACAAGTATTCTACTTTGGGTCATGAATAGTGATTATACTTTAAGAGGCATATAACAAGGACTGAAATGGAATATAATAGTTACTTCAGAGTCTGGAGGTCTGGAGGTCTGGAGTCTCAGTGTTAGATCCCAGGGATCCAACAAACCTGGACAGTCTCATACAAAGCTCAATTTGACAGGTTCCTTTGGCAAAGTATTCCACAGACCAGGAAAGGTGACAAATATGAACTAACACACTGTTGTGATAAAAGGAATATTGTAATAATCACTGTGATGTCTTTTCTTTTCTTATCCTTTTACTGCTCTTTCTCTTTCTTTCTCTCAATCATAAAAAGTTAGAAATAATATTCAAAAAAAGGAGAAAGGGGAAAATCTTGTTATATTCAGGGAGGAAGCAACAAGATCACACCCGGCCCACTCGCGCGAGCCGTAGACGCGCTATGACATCACGAGTACGGACAGATGGGAAACGCACGTGATTACCCCGCATATACGTCACTGATAATCAATCGGTCCAGTTACATGGCGAACAGGCGCCTGAGCCACCGGAATGATAAATATAGAACGAAAAGAAATGTTGTGACTATAGAGGGTCGTACGAGGATGGTAATGACACAGGATTTAGAACCAAGGGACACATCAAACATATCCAATAAATTGGATCGCATATAGGATAGGGGAAGAAGGAGTGGCTTTCACATTATTATGTCAAAGAGACAGACATTTTTCTCTATTATCTTTTTTTTACTTGTCATCGAAAATTATACTTCCAATCCCCCCATTCACTATTTTCTTCCCCCTGACAACTAATTATTTTTCAGATTTTTTTCACTATCCAAAACAAAAATCCGGCAGTATTTGCTCCACAGATAGTACTATCCTTCATCCCCTTAGTTACTAAATTTTCAGACCTCCGTCCCTATTATTAGCATTCCCAAAAATCATCCATACACCTTCTCGTATAAGTATCGTAATATTCCTGTATGTTGTTCTTCAGCCAGAATTATATCTTTCCTGATACACTTAGAAAAAGCTCAGGGCATTCAGACTTGCCTTTCAATTTCCTATCATCCTCTTTAACAAAAAATCTATAGTGTACAAGTTGGCTACACTAGGCTATCTATCTGTTCTCTCAAATCATCACCATATGTCGAATCTCCTTTACCCGACCAACAATCCATCTTGACGCCGAAGGAACCCCTGAGCCGAATCGCTGGTGCATCATCTCCGACCCCCGCACTACGTCACCTTCGATCAATCAACACATGTGCTATATCCGGTATCACGTTTCCGAAAGAATCAAAAAAAAGGAATATATAGATTTAAACACACACTGCTTCAAAGTCTGATGCTGGTAGAGGGGATCCTGACATTGGCCACATAAATGCATGCTACCACACATCTTGACAAGAAGTGCACACATTAACTGGGTTTGTTTTTCTTACATTCCCATGTCTCAGAGTTATTGCCCTCATCACCATGTTAAAATAGCACAAGGGGAAATCAGAGTATGGTGACCACATGCCATAATGAGTCAATGGTATTCAGAACCATACACACTACACTGTATTCCTCATGAAAACCAGCATTGTCTTTGACAACAAGTCCCCTGGTTCTCGTCTTTTGACCCCATAGAACAATGTGCCAGTATAGTATGAAAGAAGCAGTGGCATAAGACATGCCTGATATATAAGTGAGTGAGCAATAATAAGATATCACAGAATGTACACCTCATGACATAGCCAGTCTGTGTATTCACCACCACCTGCACCCACATGGCCTTGACGCCTGTCTCATACAAAGCTCGCTTTGAATTTGAAGCACTATGCAGTCCCAGGAAAAAAAAGATTGGAATTGCCATAAAGCATTGAAGTCAGATGGTGTGTTTGTAACCACATATCAGTATGGCAGGAACTTGACACATACATGTGTGGTGCCATATATGCCTATCACACCCTTGCTCATGATATATCTTGATGAGAAGTGTGGCATATATTACAGGGGAAACACACAAGCAGCCACATGACGGGATTACAGGTTATTTTTGGAATGGTACACATTGTCTGGAGCATGAAAGAAGCAGTATAGTAATCCACATTTACCTCCTCATTAACTATTTCCATATTATTTTGTATTGACCATATTATAAACCAACTATCATAGTGGCTTTGGCATCTACCACCATTAGTATTCCTCATTCATTGACAAGATAAGCTATTAGTGAATCATTGCATATAAATAGCAGTTACACATTGACCAGATCCATTGATAAGATATCTTTACACGTGAATAGGGGAACTGCAATTCAGTTCTGATGCCTGGCAATCTGGAGATTTATCACCATGTTTTTGGTTACATTGTTCATATGTTCTAGGTCAATCTGGCATATGTTGGCCTATGAATATCCCAGTTCTGTTGCATGCACTGGTGAATTGTAAATAGCATCATGCAGCCACCAAAGAATGTCAAAATGTCACTTGGGATATATAGACTTCCCAGAGTAGCATCACTCTCATGGGATGGAACATATAATGCCTGTACACATTGTGTTCTTGTTCAGACTAATCACCACTCTAACCTTTAAGTTAAGTGTTCTACATCTCCCATGAATAGCATCATCCTTCTCTCAGCTATACATACACGTACATTCTTTTTCACATAGCAACTTAATATTGCTATATAATTCCCTTGCTGTCCCTGACAGTCCTAAGTTGTTTGTCTCAGAATCATTTGCAGG
This sequence comes from Ramaria cf. rubripermanens, assembly GCA_003316465.1. NCBI lineage: Eukaryota > Fungi > Basidiomycota > Agaricomycetes > Gomphales > Gomphaceae > Ramaria > Ramaria cf. rubripermanens. Next base: position 21,256 of record QFFB01002041.1, on the reverse strand, counting down.
AATTGCTGCCAAAGATTGGTTTAGCAGAGAACAATGGCCCTGCTGAGCATTGGCAAACACCGATGCAACAAAGCACTGGAGCCACAAGGAACCATTGACAGCTTCAAAGCCACACAATTTGTTTGCCAACCCTCAGCTACTTTGCAGCCACTTGGGTCATGTAATCAAAGTGCCTGCAACTGTATATAATGGTGAAGAAATTGACCTCTACCTTAAAGTCACTTGTTGCTTTGGCCATCATTTTCTCACTGAATCCCTCAGGATCTTACTGTACCTCACTGTACCTCATGTTTCCTTCCGAAGCCACCATTAGTGACCTGTAGTTGGTCGTAGTGTTGGACTATGCATGGAGCTTGACTTTGACCATGTCTGTCCCATGCTATTAGTTCCATCCCATATGGTGATACAATTGCTGCCCTACACTGGTGAGTCTCTCGGCTTACTCCAGAGTTATGTATCCTAATGTCTCTTGTTGTAAAGTCCAGAGCACATAGTATTTTTCTTATAATTTTTACTATTTTCCTCATTGCTCTAGCTAGTGTTCTTCCTCATGTCACATTCTTGTGACTTGTCACCGGTAATGTCACCGGCTATTCTCCTACCGGTATTCCCTAGCATTCTGCCGGTATTCCACCTCTATTCCATCCATTTATGTATAAATAGTTAGTTTCTTAGTTACAATAAATTATCGGTAAAAAGCCCGTTCACTCCCTAGAAGGAGTCCGGTCGGTTAGTTTGGAGTTAACAGTGTCCTCCTCACTAATGTTTTGTTTTTCGCGCGTAGCGCAGCATTCTCGTCTCCTCTTCCCGCCCATTTTAACATCTCTTGTGACACCACAGCATGCCTTGGGATATCATCACCGGATTTGATGTCTTTGCAAAAGCAGTCAGAAATAATCCCAGGATATTGACTGATGTGATCCTGGTCACTGGGGCCAACACTAACACCATCCTGCTGGCTAGCCAACCAAAGATAATTTCACCATCTCCTACATCCAGCTTGGATTCAGGACAATATGTGTGGAGCACCCCCCTATCCAGCAATCATGAGGAATTGTTTCTTGGACAGAATACAACAGTCATCAAAGGGCATGACAGGATTGCCTCAGCCTGTGATAGTCGTGCCCCTAGACCATTCCCCATCTCCAAGCTCTGCATGGATGCAACAACCACTCCTGAAAGCTTACATGTGTTTGATGACCACCACAGTGAAGCCACACAATCCCTGAGAAGACCTTTCCAATCTGCTGATTCCACCTATGCTGTACCAGTTCACCAGCAATTACCCATGCCCAAGCTGTATATTGGCCTTGGAGTTCATACAGAGTCATCCTGGGATACACAGTTGCTGTATGCACCACACATCCACAAGCCATTAGAATGGTATGCATCTTTCACCTTTCAAGGGTACATGTGCTGATGTCTCTTCCCAGCTGCTAGAGTGAGCACCTTATGCATTCCTCCCATCAGGCATGGCAGACATATGGTGTTGCAGAGGAGTCCTACCAGGACATCCTTGCTCACCCTGCTGGAGGAACTGGATTGTATGATGGGTGGACTAGTCAGCCTAATGGCTATTTTCCACAGCTGCAAGGCTCTTTGGAAAGAGCCAATGCTCCCTATGTGATAGACTGTGTGTAGCCATGTAGCCGTACTTGACAAAAAGAGCAAAGCACTTATGTTTACATTCCTTGTCCAGTGGTGTGAGGGCAAAATAAGCAGACACTCTACACTCAAGTGGTGCACTGGCAAAGGGGGAATCCTAAGTCATATACAACTACATACAATGCAAGGGCCTACCTGGCAAAGGGGGAATCTTAAGAGAAAACTCTAAGGATTGCCTTCACCCACTAGCTAACAGCTATATACTTCGGGCATCACAACTCTGTACCTCCGAAGCCCAAATCACATAAGCAACAGGGGTGCTGAACTACAGACAGGGCAAGGGAGGTGTTCAGAAGATGCCAAGGGACCGATCTGCATGGCTCTGGAACAAGAGGCCCATTGCCAAAGTGGCACTAGGTGGGGTTGACTTCAGAAGGGCTGTGTACACTTTGCATGCAAGCTTCACAGGGTGTGGGAATGTTCGCATGGAGTGGAACCTAGGGTGCAAAGACTTTGCAAGGACTTTGCAAGACTTCACAGGACCTTGCAGAACTTTGCAGGAGTTCCCCTCACATCCACTTTGGCAAGGCTGCAAATACTTCACACATACTTCACAGGACTTCGCAGGGTGTGGGAATGTTCACATAGAGTGGAATGTATGGTTTGAAGGCTTTGCAAGGAGTTTGCAAGGATTTCGCAAGCAGCACAGAGATTCCCCTTACAAATGGCACAATGGCCAAGTGATAGCGATAACTGAGAGACTGTCCATTAGCCCCCAGCACAGATATGTACATTATCTCAGATGGCTGGTGGACCTGCTCATGTTGTATATGGAAGAAGCCAGTGAGTACATGTTGGCAGTTGTAGGAAGTGATGTTAATCAACAGCTTTGACAGATCATATGGCTCAACCACCAACCACAAAACAGCTGCCCATTCGCATTCTGTAAGGATGGATCCAAGCCCAACAAGCACCATGTGCAGATGGATACACTCATCTGGCACATGGAAAATTGAAGAGGTCATGTAAAACAGGACCATCCAACAGATCAACAGATCTCGAGGCTCAGTTGTTCAATTACCCCACTACTGCAGTATGACCGACAGGAATTTAGAAGCAAGTATGAGGAAGCTGTGGGAGATTCAGCATGCATGTTGAAGTAAGGTGAACAGAGGTTCTCATAGAGTAGATTCAAAGCCATGAGTTGCCATTGATGAGGGGCACACACACCGTCACGTGATACCTTTGTAAAATTGTCCCAATCTTTGCCAAAGACTACTTATTGTACAGGTCCATCTGTGCTGGTTTCTCCGATACCTACCTCTGCTTATTGCTTTGTGCTCTGCCACTATGCTGCCACCTATTCAAAGGCATATTGAGTGGTACCATCTCTTGAATCACGCTGTTATCATTACTGCAGTCAAGTAACAAGTGACAATGGCCTGGGCAAACATCAGCCACAACAAAAGGCAAATGTAAGCATACAACATATACGAGAGAACAAAGTAAGCATTGAAGAGGCACTATGAATACCAAGAAACACAAGCAACTAAGGATGTCACCCACAATGTAGACATAAGCCAAAACAAACATCATCAAAGAAAGGTTGGATAAGACCCTTATCTATGGAGGTTGAAGAGTCCTTGCAAGCAAGGGGATACTTGGCCCGATACTGATGCTGGTGGAGTCAAAATAAATAAATAAATTAATAAATAATAAATAAAAATACATAAATAAAAGGGCTACAACTAGGATTTTGCATTGTTTCACACTTGCATTGTCAATTCAAATATTACAGCTGTCCTTACATTATTAAAGTTTGTGTTATATATAGATATTCCAAGAAAAGTAACAATTATACAGAGCTGAGGCAGAGTTAGGCCAGAGGGACTTGGCTTCAACTTATAGCATTGCACTTATGCAGCTGCTTATTCCTATATTTTGGATGAGGTCACCTGGAGGTCCATGGGGCTGACTAAGGCTAACTATGAGCTGGCCACATGACTTGGTTTGTAAGATTTAGACAATACTTTGTTGATATCAGAATTGAGTAGTATACATACATGGGGAGGGGTCATATATGAAAAGTATGTTTGGGGATCAGGGATAATGTGACTGATTAGTCACTTGGTACATAGCAGGGTAGGATTGATCTAAGAATAGACAGGGAAAGTAATAATAGCAACATATCTGATGTCCAACATAATCTGAGGTACTGTGAGGAAAATGAGTACATATGAGCAGTGATATGTGTTCACACAGTCTGTTACAGGTGTGTAAATCATACGGTGGAGAACAGAAGATGGATCGGAAGGGACTTCGGCTTCAGCTTATATACTGCACCTCTTGAACAATCACAGGGTCCCAAGACTTCAGAACAGAGCAATCAAGTAATGTAGCATAGTCCTGCGGTATGTGCAGAAGTGTGGAAGTGCAGAGGTGCAGAAGGAAGGACAGTAGTGTACTAAGAACACCACAGACAAGATTAACACTAAAATGTAGTCAATATTCAAACTGAGGTTACTTATGAATACAGGGATTTATATACTAGAGGGTACAAGTAAGTAGGTAGGAGTAATGAGTTCTGAGTTGGAGGGGAAGAGGTATACAATGTGGATCATGAGTGGAGTCAGGGATCATAACACAGGGGGGACATAAGCATGATATCTAAAAAAGGTACCCATCATCCATTGGTATAGGGACACAGATGTTCCACTAGGAACAAGGTACCCTTACTGATGGAGGGGCTGTGGGGATTGGAGAGCTGAGTAAAGGTGGGGTAGTAATAGAACAGGAGTGTGGAATGCACAGATGTAACACAGTCTAATAATAGAGTTAAACTGAAAGTAATTTGCTAGCAAATGCATGAGCTTATAGAGAGAACAAACCTTGGAGCAAATGTGCAAGCAACTGCAGCCCCAAATCTTTGATGCTGCAGTTACTTGCTGTTATAATCATGTAAACCAGAAGATGCATCAGAAGGGACTTTGGCTTCAGCTTATGTGCTGCACATCTTGACAGATACTGATCCCAAGGATATTGGAATGGAGTAGTAATGTAAGTATTGGAGTAACAGATCTGTGGTACATACAGAAGTGGCTGAAGTAACAGAAGTGTACTAAGAACACATGGACAGAGGTTAACAGCTCACCCTGTGTGGACATTGCAATATGTGTTACACCTAACACAACTCGTAACTCTTATGTGTATGTAGTATTTGCTATGGACGTGTAAAACCGTAAGACTGAGGGAACGGAAGATGGATTGGAAGGGACTTCAGCTTCAGCTTATATGCTGCACCTCTCGAACAATCACAGGGTCTCAAGGTTTCTGAACAGAGGGGTCAAGTGAGGTAACACAGTTCTGTGGTATGTGTGGAAGTGCAGAAGTAATAGCAGAAGTGTACTAAGAACACTATGGAAGGTTAACATAGGAATGTGGTCGATATTCGAACTGAGGTTACTTAGTACGAATATAGGAGTTATATACTAGGGGGTACATGTAAGACAGTAATGGTAGTGAGTTCTGAGTTGGAGCGGAAGGGTATACAATATAGATCACAAGCAGGGTCAGGGATCATAGTGCAGGGGGGGGGAG
>QFFB01002041.1:0-16026 GCA_003316465.1 Ramaria cf. rubripermanens | reverse complement strand
GGGGGGGGGGGGGGGGGGGGGGGGGGGGATGTAAGCATGATATCTAAGACTAGGTACCCATCATCCATTGGTATGAGGACACAGACATTCAATGAGGAACAAGGTACTCTTGCTGACAGAGGGGCCATGAGGATCAGAGAGCTGAGTAAAGGTAGGGTAGTAATGGAAGTGATAGTGTGGAAGGTGGAACAGGAGTGCGGAATGTACAGATGTAATAGTATTCTATATCCCTATCACTTGACCACCTCCTATTCCCAGATCCATATAGTACAAGCTCCATCCATTAGTATACATTGCATCACCAATGCATTATGTAATCCACCTTTGAAATATTCCCCTAGTTTGACAGAATTAGTTAAATAGCTAGTTCTTGTATAGTAAAATCAGTAGTAAAAATACTCACCTCATCCCAGTGATTCAAAACTGCTAATTGCAGTGTTTCTTAAGTTGTGCAGCATTTATTAATAGTGCTAGTTGTTGATCTCCAAACTTTGACCTTTACTTGATTCAGCTTCAATCTGAAGCTTGAATTATATTCTCCATTCATGAAAATACAAAATGAAATATATTCACAAGATATTCCTCTTTATATATAAAGTAACTACATGAACTAATACTTGGAATCATGGATTCCCCTTTATTATTGCTTCTGCAGGGTATGGAGAGGCAATAAAAGCTCACCCCTCAGAGATATCATGGGGGCAATAAAATTTAATATAAGTGGTAGGTATTGTTTCTGGTACATATGCCAAGATAATTCTGCACTATCAAGAGCATACATGGAGATTTGCATGTTCCAGAGCTTATTTACTTCAACTGAGATGTTGTGTATATAGTGAATTTAACTGTACAAAAATTGTATAAATTTGTAGCTAAGTATTTTTAGGTTATTCTCTCAAATTTTCAGCTCTGAATCTGCAGTTGAAGTTGTACTATGGCAAATCCTTATTTTCGGAAGTATTTTAGCAAATTTCAAACTCCGAACAGATCCCAAGGCGAGTGAACACCCATGGAAAAGCTCCGGGAGATTACATTATATTGATTTAATATTTTTGAACTCCATGCAGTATCAGTATCAGTATCCAGCATCAGTTGTGAGTGCTATAATAGATGCCAGTGGGACCTACCATCACCGATCATGATGTGGATTGGGTCAGGATGTGGATTACTTGCACATTCCACCACCCCTGGAACATTTGGGGTGCCAAAAATTATTGACAATTATGATTAACATATTAAGAATATAACTACACTTTTTTGATGAAAAAAGCAGCTGTGTTGAAAGATAGGGGGCTATATATGCAGGCAGCACATGCTTTTAGCCCCCCTATGTGGTTAATCAGCCTTAAAATAATTGGTAAAAATCATATTCCACATATTGTATGTAAAACACATTATATACACGATGCCAGTCTTAGTACACTGCCTGGATAGCCAGGTTCACTTTCAAGCATGCGGAGTGTGACACCCTGGCAGGCTGCGGCGAATGTTAACAATCATGACCAAGTGTGACCAAAAATTGCCGGCATCCTGATCCACATCCTGTCTTGCACATCGGATGTCTCTGACAACACAAACTCTGACTTGTTTGGTAATAAAAGTTGATAGGCATATAATTCACATGCAATTAAAGATTCTCACAAATTTTTAAAAAATTATTTCAAGTATCTAATTATTTATTAATAAAATGAGGAAAGAGATCCACATCCTGATCAGTGATAGTATTATTCATCTGTACTTTTGTCTGACTAAGACTCAATTCTACAGAGAAGAGAAGTTCAACTAAGCTGAGGTGAAAGTGAAAGAGGGAAACCTAGAAGCTCTGCAAGTACAAACACTCCTCTCTGCCCGCATATGCCGCCAAAAGGCATACAGATTGATAAACAAATGGAACCATGGCATCAGCTCACAGATATCATATGCAGAGCGTGCTCGAGGATGTTTGATGATCCATCCGTTGCGAGAACTGGTGTCTCTTCATACTCTCTCCACATCCTATCAATAACTTTAGCTGCGCCACTAGCATGGCACACCTTGGCGCATGCTGCATGAATCGCTAAATAGCGAGGATCTGGAAGAGGGATTCGCGAGTCTGCGCTGTGAAAGGTGATTATTTGGCCTTCTGGAATTGTGGAGATGTAGCTTTGAGATTTACGGAAGCGATATGTATGTTGCAGTCCCTATAGCGACATTGAACATTATTGAACATTACACTTCAAAGTTTCCACTTCTAAACTGCTTACCTCCACGGCCTCAAGCCAAATGTCAAGAGCGCCAAACTTGAGATGAAGACTAATAGTAAGAGTCAATATATTTTCAACCCGGTTGATCTGCTGTGCGTTGAGCTCATTAATATGGACTCCACCAAACCGGTTCAACGTCTCAAAAATTGCAGAAGTCCTTTGTATCTAGTTGCAGGTCATCAATTTAATGCTTAAGGAGATATTTTGGACTAACTGAAGCAGTCCGATCGTCCTTTGCGGCAACAGAGAAGGGGATAATGTGAGCGGCAACCGTATAATCGGCGAAAACCTCGTCCACAGACAAGGTCAAAAAACCATCGATAGCATACGAGCAGTCGGGAATCCGGCTGATTATGCACCGATAATTATCCCGTTTAAGGCACTACGGTATATGAAATATTGAATATATGATAGATTACAATCTCGACTTACCAAACCCGTTAACACTTTCTGATCTCTCTTGGCAATCTCAATCAAGGGCTGAATGTCGACTTCGTTTGGTTGAGCAGAAGGTCTGGATGGATGATATGACACCGCCGGTGTTTTCCCCCCTGCGGCGCGCACTAGCATACGGTAATTGACATGGATGAACCTCACTTCTGAACGGAAAAGGCTTACTAGGCGCAATGAGACCGGTCATATACCTTTGGGCGAGGTCGCAGAGCGCATTGTCGTCCTGGCAGCTTGTGATCTCCTGAGCCACGTTATTTCGTCCTGCTGCAGTTGGCGCGAACCTAAGTAACGCAGCAAGAAGCGGGCATGTAAGGTCCTTTTTGTCAGTGGATACATATTGTTCAAGTCTTAGGGAGGCAGTTTGCGTGGTCTTGGACATCCGTGTTCGGACCTCTGGTGTTCTGTTTTACTGACTCCGACACAGGAATCCTCTTCTTCCGCGTTTACACCGCTTATTATTACGTAAGACACCCATCATTTTTGGCTCCGTGTATTGTGTCCAGAACTCGCGAACGTGATATCTCATTCAAAATATTAGATATTGACACAAAATTTTGAGAACACCTTCTATAATGTAATTCAAGAGGATACTACACTTATTTTTTTTTGTAAAAAACTTGAATTGAATTTTGGCAAAAAATAGGTCTCATTTACACTGAACTTGTTTCCAAAACAACTCCTTACTGGTTGAGATAAATTTTAACTACAGAGGTCCATAAATTCCACAGTCCTCAGAGAATGCAGCACATGACCTTCATCAAATGTTGTATCAATAGGCCCTACCAGGACATCCTCAGGGTTGACATAAGTAATAGTGTGTTATGGGTGTGTAAACCATAAGATGGAGAATGGAAGATGGATTGGAAGGGACTTCAGCTTCAGCTTATATGCTGCACCTCTCAAACAATCACAGGGTCCCAAGGTTTTGGAACAGAGTGAACAAGTAATGTAGCACAGTTCCATGGTACATGTGGAAGTGTGGAAGTAACAACGGAAGTGTACTAAGAACACTGTGAGAGCAACACTGGTGATAAAGCCACAACCTAAAAATACTCAAGGAGATAAGAGCTGATACAGGATAATGACCAACTGTGCAGTGAATATCCTCAGTCTATAGTGCTATTAATGATAGATACATGGGGACTTGCCTGTGCAGTGGATATCCTCAGAGATCAAGCTGAGGAGATGCCACCACACCAGCTACAACCTTATCGACGTGCTGGAAATGCCTACATAATCAGGGGAGATAGAAACTCATGGAAAGTGATAGAAGATCCAGAAACTTGGAGAACCAAGACTTTGGAAATCAAGCTGGTGAACCCTGACAAACACTACAGACAGGGTTAACATGGAATGTAGTTGATATTCAAACTGAGGTTACTTAGTATGAATACAGGGGTTTATATACTAGAGGGTACATGTAAGAGGGTAACAGTAATGAGTTCTGAGTCAGAGCAGAAGAGGTATACAATATGGATCATGAGTGGAGTTGGGGAGCATAGTACAGGAAGGGGATGTAAGCATTGTTATAAATAAAGAAGAGAAGTTACTACAAAAAACATATAAAAATAAATTAACATCTCCCGCTCATAACATCTAATGAATGCCCGGGATATTACTATCAGATACCCTCCTTACGACCCATGTTCAAGGACAGGAACCGCCCGAGACGTTCCTCGACCCATAACATACATATCCCCTACATTGAGCCCATGACCTCATATCCATTACTATCCTACCGATGAAGCGCCTGCACGTGTTGATGTCCCAGCGGTGACATCACTGATCGGAGACAATCTTACCCTGCATCTGGCCTCGGCACTCGGTCATATTCATTCTATAATTAGATCACGTCGCGTCGAGCCCACCCTGCGCATACATCGCGATTCCTGTCACAGAGCACACACCTCAGCTCTCCTACATGTAGCCTCCATTTCACATATATCTCACATGTTCACAGTTACGTTCCACTGTCCATTCACTACCACACGACACTTAGGAGTGTCTACATGTGATCCTCATACCGCCAGGTCACATGACCTGTACTCAAAATATTCATCCCGATTGTTTTTCTACATATAAATAGCTAGTTTTTGCGCTGTGAATAGTAGTAGTAATAACACTCACTCATAACAGTTTGAAGTTCTTAGTTAGAGTAGTATTCAAGATAAAACTAGCATACATTGCAGTTTACTTGAAGTTCTCTCTCATATCAAACCTCTGCTCGATTCAGCTTCACTTGAAGCCTGAATTATATTCTCCTATCATATAACAACAAACCCCAAATCACAACAAGCATGATATCTAAAAAAGGTACCCATCATCCATTGGTATGGGGACACAGATGTTCCACTAGGAACAAGGTACCCTTGCTGACAGAGAGGCCATGGGGATCGGAGAGCTGAGTAAAGGTAGGATAGTAATGGAAGTGATAGTGCAGAAGATGGAATGGGAGTGTGGAATGTACGGATGTAACATAGTGACACTATGCTAGATAATGCCACCCTTCATGAGAGCCCTATACTACTACTAGAATCATCCCATTCTTCACAACTAAGGGATACCACCCCAAAATAACTGTGCACTGTAAGGGAGCTATGCTCCCTGTACAGTGATTCCATGATCTATTTTTACACCGATCTATTTCTTTTACCACGTGACTATGATTCAGACACTACAATTTTACTCTTGTTTGTGCTCTGTCCAGATCATGTGGGCTCTTGCATTCATTGTCCACTCTACTATCCACTTTGCACACATCTCCTTTTGCTAGTGGCACCAATATCCACTTTACTTTTATCACTGTTCTCATTTTTTATAAGTACACCTATAATTCCTCTCGAAGAATCCAGCTTTTGACTCACCTCTTCTTCACTCTATCTAATCCATGTTATGGATCATTTTGAGTTTGTGGACAATATTGCAGTTTCCTCTCGGAATGCGACATGTAAACTTACAGCACCCCAAAAGCAATATGGCCTCTTCCTGGGCTTGGCCCATCTGGATGATGGCTGGCATGCTTGTTATCAGTCACTGCAGTGTTGTGTCAGAGTCATGCCACATGCACCATTCCTGCAGCATCACTGTGAGGTATAGGTACATGGGACAACCAGTGCTTGTTATGATCAAGAAAACATGAAAATAATAATAAATATATTTTCTACTACCTCATGCTTAGTCCCAGAAAACTAACAGATTATTTGGACAATTTACTAGATTTTTATCTAGAGGATAAAAACCTGTAGCAGTTTGACACTGCCGGACCATGTTTCCTAGCCCTTTGACACCCACTATGTCACAGGATTGAGAATGTATCATGGATTGGATTATCCCACACTTGGATCAGTTACATCACCAGCATTCTTACATAAGTGTGGGTGCCATGCCCTTGGAAGGGCACGAAATAAATTGCTGCAACCTGGAGACTGTTGCACAGGGTCACTGGAACCCATGGAATTAGAAGGGAGTGATGTATTAAAGGTTCACTCCATTAAACACTCATGAAACAGGTCAGGAAAATAAATGATCCACATCAAATGTTTTTCATAGGTTTATTTTATTTTTTATTTTACTTTCTCCTATGCTTCTGTTCATTAATTACTATTGCCATTCAGTAAAAGAACTTTGTCTCAAACATCCTAGCTAGTATCCCTATCCATCTGATATTTCATCATGAGCAGAGGAATATTTGCTCCACCATACCTGTATCTATCCATCCCTGCTTTTCATTCCCACCTCCCCTATTGTTTTCCTTTGAAGATATATTTAGAATAATTTTAGTATAAATACTCCTATAGTTCCTACACAAAATAACAGTCAAAATATTAGCCATAAATTTTATCTTGAATCCATCCAAATATATACTCATTAAAAAACACTGAGAAATTATTTCTTGAGCTCTATTCACTGTTTCTGGCAGCTTCAATGCCCTAATATTAATCTAGTTATCATTACAACTCTAGGCCATCAAAACTAAACACCTTTTGACTCAGGATCACTCAAATGACATATTTTCTGTCACTGGCATCACCAAGCCAAATTCCTGGTTCATCCCTGAGACTGATCATGATCCCCCACATTACATGGTGCATTGCATCACTGACATGTGCCAACCACCTGGCACCATGTCAACAAGGCATAGAGGGCTCAGTTCTTAATATTAAGCATTTATATTCTGAAAAGCCATTTTAATTACAACAGACCAAGCCCTTATATACATATCCCCAAGCTACAATGTTGCAATAGGATGTGATGGGTTGAGTATGATGATGAGCAAGCAGTCTGACTAATGGTGAGAATGCAAACACACAAAAGGAACAAAGGGGAAAGTTGCACTAGCAAAAGTAAGCAAGAATATGTCTAATAGGGGTAAGGTATGGAGAATTTGTAATAAAAATTTTAAAAATAAAACAGAGGTAAGTCATTTAGGGGCAAAGTGAGTCATAAAGAGAACAATAGGAATCTCCACCAATCACATCTGAATGCTTTGTCCCTATCTTCTCCTTTGTGAGTTAGAAGGTGAGTTGGCCTGCTTGAGCTATGAAGAAGGATGACAAATCAACAACAAAAACAGCTCCTAAATTTCACCTTGATCCACTTCCATAATAGAATGTGAGGGGGAGAGAGTTGAATATAGTCTCAGGGAACTCTGTGATGAAGGTTGAGACTGATCAATGTGGGAGGATTTGTTGGGTATGGAGCCCAGAATTCTGCATCATACTCCTCTTTTCCTACATCATTATGAGTAACCTTGCCCATATATCCCAAAAATATGAATGGCTGCATCTATTCTCAGAAAAACACAGAATCTCCAATGGCATATGATTGTTGAGAATAGGGATGGCTTTTCTTCATCAATGGCCATGCTACTTTGGGGAGCTGAGAATCAAGAATGTTTTGTAGCTCAGCATGTCTTTGAATGTCTTCAGAATCAAAAGACCATTGTGACAATGTAAGGGATGTCAGAGACTCAATGATCTTGAGGGGAATAGAATTTGAATTCGTGTTGATAGATAGCATGGTGATAAGTATGAACTGATAAATCAATGGGATAGGGCTGTGTAGTCTGGCTGAGCTGAACTGAGATGGTGGTGAAGGCTGAGGGGAAGTATATCCATGCAGAGCTTTGAGTTTTTAAAGACACCTGTGGAGTTTGAAGCTTTTGGATATGTGTCATTTGATTTTCCTTCATTGGACCATTGTGGTAACTGAATGCACACAAGTGCTACATAATTATTAACTATTTTTGAACCCATAATATGACCATAGATGGCCATTGTTAAGTTCACAGACGTTACCTGGAACTTCAGAGGTCAGAGGCTTGGAGGTTGGACTTCGAAGTAATGCAAGGGGGGTAAGGACTTGGCTTCAACTTAGGGGTTGCAACACCTACTATTGTTTGGTCCCTAATTTCAGAGGTCAGAGGTTCAGAGGTTACCCGGAGGTTCAAACTCGGAAGTATCACTAGTAGTATCTAACTACGGAGATAGTGATGTGAGAAGACTGGAGGTTGGTAACAAGGAAATAAGTCAATATTCGAACTAAAGAACAGATACAAGATTGGAGGACTATTAATACCTCATATCCTAATTATATCCTAAGAACGTATAACAAGAAAGACATAAACAGAGAACAAGAAGGATATAAGAGTCAAATAATAATTGGAGTTTGGAATAGGGTCAGAGGTTCAGATTGAATGAGGTACAAGTATTCTACTTTGGGTCGTGAATGAGGATTATACTTTAAGAGGCAAACAACAAGTACTAAAATGGAATATAATAGTTACTTCGGAGTTCAGACGTCTGAAGGTTTGGAGTCTCAGTGTTAGATCTCAGGGATCTAACATGTGACTCAGATGCATGGTGTATGGTTAAATGACTCTGTGGACTCATGCCGGTAATGCCCGGTATACGCGATGCTGTAGGACATCTGTAATTATAACATTCCTCACTTCCAGTTCCACCTTCTGCACCCTCACTTCCAGAACCACTCACCACATTTAAACCCTATATTTCCAGGCCACAGTGAAATGTGATAAGAAAATTTAATGTTTTCAGAGTGAGGAGAGCTCATCTGGTTGCATATATGTTAAGATCTATGCAACTGTAGACACACAAATACTGTATCATTCCAGGGTGACGATAAGGTATTCTCTCTGCACTATGTGACTACCTGTACTTTCAGTACTCTAGCAAACTCTGTTAAGGTCTACTCATCACAGCTTATTAAGATAGGTAGAGGAGTGCTTCACAGATGCTACATAGTTTCATATTTCTCTAAATTGGTTATATATGTGCATATCCAGATATATACACCAATTTAATATAAACAAAAAAAAAAAAGCCTGTGCGATTCCTAGTGGCCATTGTGGGACACCCATAATATACATATATGCCCAGGCATACTTCACAATCCTTTTCATATCAGGCTTTGATGCCAGTGCCTGTATGTGATCCATTTGCCCCTGCCTGGGCTGACCCCTGGACACAAAGGAACAGATCCACATAAGATGGGCAAGAAGAACCAATGCACTATGAGGTGGTTGGCCAGGTGCAAAGTAGTGAGTCAAAAATTGCAGACAAGTTCAAATGGAAAAGTAAATATGTACCTGTTCAGAAGGTGAATTGGAGAAGCTCTGCCATCCCTACTTTCAAGGACATGTGTGGCTTTGATCCAAGCTGCTTGCTCCATCAGGACTATCAATCAGATGAGGCTTCAGGGCCAGAAGAGGAACTAGTTGATGATGAGAATGAGAGTGCAATGATCATGTTGTATAAGTGGCATTTGATGGAGATCGATGGACTTGAGCATGACATAGCTAAGTTTAATTTCTTTGAGATTATTGTTAAGTTCATGGACATTACCCAGAACTTCAGAGATCAGATGTTCAGAGGTCAGACTTCAAAGGTGTGTGAGGGGGGTAGGGACTTGGCTTCAACTTATGGGTTATGCCACCCACTATCATTCAATCCCCAATTTCAGAGGTTGGAGGGTCAGAGGTTATCCAGAGGTTCAGACTTGGAGGTATCACTAATAATATCTAACTACAGAGATAGTGATGTGAGAAGGACTGGAGGTTGGTAATGGGGAAATAAGTTGATATTCAAACTAAAGAACTGATACAAGATTGGAGGGTTATTAATACCTCATATCCTAATTGTATCCTGAGAACATATAACAAGAAAGACATACACATATAACAAGAAGAATATACTAGTAGTATAATAAGTGGAGTTTGGAGTTGGGTCAGAGTTTTGGATCAAGCAAGGTACAAGTATTCTACTTTGGGTTGTGAATAGGGATTATACTTTAAGAGGCATATAACAAGAGCTAGAATGGAATATAATAGTTACTTCAGAGTTCAGTCTGAAAGTTCAGAGCCTTGGTGTTAGATCTCAGGGATCTAACAAAGGACTGAAATGGACTATAATAGTTACTTTGGAGTCTGGAGGTCCAGTGTTCCAGAGATTCAGTGTTAGATCTCGAGGATCTAACAAACAAGTCAGGGGTAAATAGGACTTGATTTTGGTTGTCTCACAGGAGACATGGTAAATTCTCCCAAGTCAAAAAATCCACTGGAAATTATAAGGATATTCCATGTTTCTTCAAAATTTCTCAAGTGAGGAAAGTGGTTGAAAACTTATTGTTCTATCAGAAATTTTTTAGCTTCAGGAAATTCTTCAAAATTTGTAAAAATTATGACCTGAAAATCTTCATAAAACTTTCAAGAAACATTGATTTTCCTCTTCTCAGAAATCAAATACTTAAAATGGTTTCCTCAGTCATGAAAATCTATAAAAACATTGATTTCTACAAATTTTCCCTGTCAAATATTCAAGAAACCAATGTTTTATAGAATTTCCTTCCTCAATAAACTTTCTTAAATAATCAGTTTTGGAGAAGATAAAATTCAAAACTTCCTTGGAATTTCATAATGATTTTCAGGTCATAATATTTATAATTTCTTAAGGCTTTCCTCAACCCAAAAACTCTGACAGAACAATGAATTTGATTCCAATTTTATGACCTGGGAAATTATCAGGAAATGTGGAATATCCTCAAAATTTCCAGTGGTTTTTCCAAGTCAGAAAATTTTGCCATGTCCCCAGTGTCTTTCTCCCCCCACTTATGATCCACATGTTGTGAGAGTGCATCTGGCTTGGCCAAGTGATGATCAGGATGATGGATCAATATAAAGTCAAAGTAAGAGAGGTAGAGTGATCAGCATGCTTGATGGTGGTTCAGGTTTTGTGTGGTGCAGAAGTAGGTGAGGTTCTGATAGTCATTGAGAATCTCAATCTTGCACTTTGTTCCCTCTAAGATGTGGCACCATTCCTCGAGTCCCCAAATCACAGAGAGGAGCTCCTTGTCATGGATGGCATAGTTGTGTTCTGTTTTAGTGGGGATTTTGGATACAAAACCCACAGGCCTCCACTTGTTCTCATCACAAAGCTAGGACAGTACAGGTCCTGTGGCATAGGCAGATGCATCTGTTTCAAGATGGAAATGTTTGCTCTGATCAGGGAGGACAAGGATTGGTGTCAAGGTAATGAGGTGTTTGAGCTTGTCAAAGGATGCTTTCTCTGGACTGCTCAGATCCCAAGACCACTGGGTGTCCTGTTTTGTCAACTGGTTGACAGGTTTTGCAATGTGTGAGAAGTCATCTATGAAGTGGCAGTAGAAGTTAATAAAACCAATGATGACTTCAGTGACATTGTGTGGCGCTGGCCAATCTCACACTCCTGTGACCTTGACTGGGTCCATAGCAACCTGCCCTTGAGAGAGGATGGGGCCAAGATACTCTATTTACAATTGCTCAAATAAGCATTTTTCAGGCTTGAGGTACAGATTTTTGGCCTGAAGGACTTCAAAGA
This sequence comes from Ramaria cf. rubripermanens, assembly GCA_003316465.1. Taxonomy (NCBI): domain Eukaryota; kingdom Fungi; phylum Basidiomycota; class Agaricomycetes; order Gomphales; family Gomphaceae; genus Ramaria; species Ramaria cf. rubripermanens. The sequence goes on along the minus strand of QFFB01002041.1, from coordinate 4,457 downwards.
CATGTTGTACAATCTTACGATGCTCTTCAAGTAACTCAGTGAAGATGATAATGTTGTCCATGTACACTACCACAACCCCTTCATTGATGAGGCCCTTGAAAATGTCATTCATCATCATTTGGAAGGTTGCTGGGCTGTTCATGAGTCCAAAGAACATGACTAAAGATTCACAGAGGCCCCTATTTGTCTGAAAGGCTGCCTTCCACTCATCTCCCTCTTTTATGCATATGTTGTTGTACCCCCACCTGACATTAAGTTTTGTAAAGTATTTAGCCCTCCCAGTAGTGATCTTATTTGTGATGTCTGGAATGAAGGGTAGAGGGTAGGCATTCTTTATTGTTATATAATTGAGCTTGCAATAGTCCTGCATAAATCTGAGACTGCCATCCTTTTTTCACAAAGAAGACTGGAGATTGTAAAGAGTATAATGATACAGGTGAATACTGATGTCAAATATGATAATAGTGGAGTGAGAATATGCCTGTGTCACAAGGCAATGGATGGTGTATGCTTGGGATAGTTTAACTTGAATGTAAGTGGCTTGGCTGGTAAGACTCAAAGGAGGATATAATTCTCTCTATTTACACCAAGTGCAACAGGCTAGATAAGTACCATGTACATGTACACATGAAAATACAAAGAGGAGGATCAGACACAAATTATAGTGAAACTCATAGTGTATCTACATCATGGTGCACAGTGAGCAGCCAAGTGGTGAACCTACTTCTCAGTGCTGATGGGTGTGGTGACTTGGTCAAATGGATGCAACATAGGACTCAGAATGGTGTTGAGCTCACTCAGGGTTGGATAGTGGGTGCATTGACATGTGACTGCATGTCCTTGGTGTTGCTGTCTTGAATCAATCAGGTGTTGCATCTTGTGATTGTCCCTCATCTCATGCATGATGTATATGGATCAGACAGTGGGTTAGCCCCAGGGAATCCTGTATGTTCGGAGGGAAACTCAGTGTGTGCATTGGATGAAGAAAGTGGGGATGTATCATGATTTTGAAAGGTTTGGGAAAGGGGATAATAGTGAAAGGTATGGAATAGTAATGATAATAATGGTCCATTCAATGAAGCTATGTGTCTGTGTGCATGAGTTAAGATTGTGGTGAGTAAGTGGAATGGGATATGTAAAGAAGGGGGTTCAGGGCTTAATGCATTGATGAATGAGAAGAGATAAGTGAAGATAAAGAGATAAGGGAAGATATAGTATTTACAACAGAGATGCCATAGGTGACTTGGAAGGGTGAATGTGATGGCTCTTTAGGTTCTCTTCAAGGAAATGATCCAGTTCCCCTTGCTCAAACAGAGACATCAGGTAAACCTTTGTGCTAAAGGGTTGTGCACCTAGTGTAAGCTTGCTAATACTGAGGCCTATGTGCTGGACCTTGGAGTGAGCTTAACTGAGCTCAGACCAAGGTTAATAGTAATGAGGGCTTAGCTTCAGCTTGTGTGCTACACCCTCCACTATTGTGCAGGCCCTCAATTTTGGAGCAAGGTTCAGACAAGAGGAGTGCAATGAGGTAAGAGGAGATGTATAAGAAACTTGTAAATGATCACAGAGGATATCTAAGTTGATTTCTGACTGAGGAGTGAGGTACATACAGAACAAGATTTATATACAGATAACAAGGAATAGGGTCAGACATAACTGACTAAGGGAATTAAGATGAAGCTTGGGGAAGGGTAGGAATGGGGTTGGGGAAGTGAGATATAGTGAATGGGTGTCAAGCTCCGGCTTGGACTGTTGTTCTTTTAATCTGAAAAGCAAAGTGAGGTTGAATTGTTGGTTATGTTATAGTGATAGGGGAAAAGGGCTGAAAGGTAAGAAGACTCAATGAAATGACCCGAGCTTATAACTCGAAGCTTGGAACTCGCAATGATAGATAGACTCAAATATTCAGAAGTACTTGAAAGGGAAAATGGGTGTAAGAAGTTAAAAGTCCGTCTCATTGTTAAAACATATGCTTTGTACTAATATACTAGAAGGTAGAATAGGAGTTATAGGAGAAAGATAATAAAGCATGTGATAATTGAGCCCCTGGCTTTCTAAGGTAAAGGAATGGTCTAAGTCCACTGTGCACACGGACTCAGAGGTAGAATGTAAATCTGATCAGTGTAAGTGATAAAGAAATAAAAAGCTACAATCAAAGAGTGCCTTGACTCAATGTACTACACATATATGCACCTCGAATTGAAAGTACACACCATTGCATGCCTCAACTTGTGTCCGGCGTTGTCTTTGTTGGCTCATTGCTACGCATAAAAGCACCTCAGATAGATGGATAAAGGAAAGGGATTTGAGTAGAATGTCCAAGATGAAGGGGATGATATCTGTGATAGAAGTCCGAATGAAAGATAATGGATAAAGCAAAAGAATGAATGGAACAAAGATAAAATTGTAGCTAGATAGTCCATGGAAATAATAGAAAAGAAAATTGAAAATGGTCCTTGACATTACACTTTATAACATGGACTACTTCAGGAAGGCTTGGATAAGGTTGGGCTTGGGGTAGGGGGCTCAGAATGGGGTTAGTTGCCAAAGGTGGTTACCAGAGATCCACAAGGGACTGGATCATGACAAAGCTCAATTGCATGGTCCCAGTGCTTCCAAGTAGGCAGTTGGTCAAATGACTCCTTAGAGAACACATGCCTGAACTCCTGGTATGGCTTAGGGACAAGATCTTCAAAGGATTTGACCTGCACTGACTTGCCAGCCTGCTCAGCAAGCTGCTGGGAAACTGTTGTGCTTGCACCAACCATCTCAGATTCTTTGTCCACAAATATGACAAAGGCTCTATCTACTTCCTCAAGTAGGCCATGAGTATGTTGTGTAGCAGTGTCTCTTGGGTCTTCACTCTCCTCTAGAACAGTTTCAATCAGGGGTCCTCTGATAGTAGGTCTAGCTCCACATGAATCCGAACAGCATGTCATCTTCACATCTCGTATGTGCCAGTTAACTTCTGGGTTGTGTTCAATGAGCCATATGTGACCAAGAATGATGGCAAGTCATCCAAGGCTTGTGACAGAGAATGTGCCACATTCTGTATGATCTCCAAAGGTCCAGATAAGGTTGACTTCTTCCTCAATTGACCCTGCTTCATTCAGTGTGCCATCAATGTTGTAGACAGGGACTGCATGAGGTAGAGGGCAAGTCTGAACCCTGTGCTCCCTTACAAACTCAACATCGATGAACATCCCTGTAGCACCACTATCAAGGAGAGAGTCAATTGCAAGTGGGTGACCTGTGTCAACAGAGTGGACCTTGAAAGGAACTTTGGTGCATTGGTGAAGGTCAGCAGTACAGACATAGAGAGGGAGTGGGAGTTTTTCATCAACTGTTGGAGAGATAGGAGAGGTTTTTGGCATGACTGGTTTGGTTTCAGTTCGATCTAGGGTAGAGGATGGATGTATCATATCACCCATGGTCCCTATTGTACATGTTTTGAGAACTGAGAACCTATTTGTCAAGTGGGGCATGCCTTCAACCACCAACTGGCCTAAAAACCCTTTCCTTCTTCCTAGGAAGGGGTGTCCACCTTCTGCTTGTGCACGTCCATTGCTGCTGCAACAGACTCAGAGACAATTGATGCAATGTCCTCCTCCATGAGATTTTCATGGATTAATGGCTTGCAAGGTTCAGGGAAGTCTGGTGAAATGTGCCCAGGTCTCTTACAGTGTTAGCAGGTTTGTTTTAATATTATTCCTATGTATTTCTAAATTTTTGAGAAAGAAAAAAGCTCAAGGTGATTTTATTTCCTTTTTGTTATAAATGCAGCAATAGTTGTGATACATGCGTTGATGGATCAAAGGTGACATAATACAGGGATTGGCAATAATGCTAATGATATACTGATAGTTTGGTTCAGGGGTTTCAGTGCCAAGGTGGAGCATCATTCGATGAAGGAAAATCAAACAACACGTATCTAAAAAGCTTTAAACTCCAAGGAGTCTTTAAAAACTTTAAGCTTCACATGCGTCTATTTCATTTCAGCTTATTCCATCATCTCAATTCAGCCCAGCCAGATGACTCAGCCATACCCCATCAATTATCAGTTCATTGTTATCCCCATGCCATCCATCAACAATGCAGCTTCAAACTCTATTCCCCTTCAGACCTTTAACCCCCCAACATCGCCCTCATTACCATGATGGTCACTCAATTTGGAAGATATTCAAAGACACGCCAAGCTTCATCACATGCTTTACCCCCAGTCACCTAAAGCAGCACGGCTCTCAATGAAGAAGTCACATTCCTCCAAAATCATATGCCATTGGAGATTCTGTGTATTTCCAAGACGATGCACAGCTATTCACATTCCTCGGATACACGGGCAAGGTCGTTCACAATGAAGGAAGGAAAGAATATGAGGCATAATTCCAGGCTCCATACCCAACCAACCCTCCCATGTCAATCCAACTCAACCTTCATCATAGAGCTACTTGAGACCG
>QFFB01002037.1:0-11328 GCA_003316465.1 Ramaria cf. rubripermanens | reverse complement strand
AGATTCACAGGATGCGAGCCGTCGTCGGAGTTCGCGGCTACAAGAAGAAGAAGCAAGGAGCCGGCGCGCACCGATACTGGCAGATGCAGAGGCAGTGCATGATGTTCTTGCAACCTTGTCGGAGAGACACTTTGAGAAACAGAGCATCAAGGAAGGAGACGCGGTGCAACAGTTTTTACTAGCGGTAAGGACACGCTGTTAGGGAATCCCCAGACAACTGCCGCCCGCTCCATGACCGGATCGCGCCATTACTACATAGCGTATATCAGATGCCTTATGATTGTCATTTATATATAGTAAACATCAGCTTGATGGTGATGGACCCACACAGCGGTTGGTGTAGTCCCTGGGAGATTAAAAGAAAAGACAATGGACTGGGGTAGCTTTGGAGACATCGAGGGGATCGCAGGCCCTTCATGCCATGCTGGGCGACTGGGTGACAAAGGGAACGACAATGGGTGTCAATTATCTAGTCTGTGGCTGGAAATCACATCGCGCTGCTTATATAATGACCCTACAACCGGCATCAATTCTTACCGTGTATGGGCATGGCAACTATTGCTGTCTCACACAATAATGCCAAAATGGCCTCCCTGTCCTCTTATAAAAGACACACCTCGCCTATTGCCTTTGTTACCATCTTCCCCCCATTTCCTCTTGCCACATTCTTTGACGCAGCCGCGCTGCTTTGTCCCTACCTTTTCTTGCTCGAGCAGGTATTCTCTTTCACTGTAGCCCAAGTATTCTCCCATGCTCATCGCTGCCTCTCATCATCAGCATTTTAACACGGGAAATCGCCCCAATTGACCCTATTCATTCGTTCTTCTGGAAGCCTCCTGCATATTTTTCAAGACATGAAGTTCACCGGTGCTCTTTCAACTCTTCTCGTCGTCCTGCCGTTCTTGGCGCTGCAGGTCTCAGCAGCCCCGAGCGTGTCTTTGGAGGCTCGAAAGGGAGGCGTGAGTTATATGTTTACGTTGGTAACTATCTTGACTAATGCAACGTTTTCGTTGGTTAGAACGCTGGTAAGTCATTGATCGAGTTCGATCCTTCGCCGATCTCATCCTGTCGACCCTGAAGGAGGTCAGGGCAAGAACAACAACGCGGGTGCCAGCGCCTCTGCCGCCGCTGCTGCTAACAGCACTGCTGCTGCTGCCGCTGCCAATGCCACCGCCTCTGCAGGTGCTGCCGCTAACGCTGGTGCCGCTGCCAATGCCAGTGCCGGTGCAGGTGCTGCCGCTGCAGTGCGTTGATATTCAACTATCCCCGTTGCACTTGCGTTTGACTTCTCAATTTACTTTCTTGTAGGGAGGTAACCCTCAAACGTCCTTGACTTTGGACCCCTCCGTCATTGGCCCTAACCTTGCTAATAACGGTCTTGCTGGCGCCGGTACTGAGGCTGGGCAAGTTGCTTCGGCAACGTCCACAAACAACTTCATCAACTCCTGTGTCGGCAAGACCATCACCAACGGTCTGCAGGTCCAGGGTGGCTCATGTAACCCCGTACCTATGGGTGACATCCCCGCAAAAGCCAACCAGCCCGCATGCAAGTTCCAGTTCCCAACCAACATGGCCAACGTTGCGGCGAACACTGCGTTTACGATTAAGATGGCAATCCAAGGGATGCAGACCGGTGCATTTGTCAACCCCAACACCAACTACTTTGGTGCTCCTCAAGCTTTGAACGGCCAGGGCCAGATTGTTGGACACTCGCACTTCGTGGTTCAAAGCATTCCTAGCATAACATCAACCACACCTTTGGACCCTACCATCTTTGCCCTATTCCAGTGCGTCCAGTGTGATAATTCAGTTATTTATGAAATCACGAGCTTTGCGTTGTCTAGGGGCTTGAATGCGGCAGCTCAGGGTGGTGTTCTCAGTGCCACCGCGGCGAAGGGTCTGCCTGCTGGCACTTACCGTATCTTCTCGATCAATACTGCTGCTAACCATCAACCCGTTCTTGGCCCTGTCGCTCAGCACGGTTCATTCGACGATGCAGTCTATGTAAGCCGGTGATTTACCATTTCAAACATTTAAGAGAATCTTAGTTCTCGCATGGATAGTTCACTGTCGGTAGTGCCGCTCAACAAGCCGCAGCCGCCGCTGCAGGTGGTAATGCTGCTGCAGGTGCCGCTGCCAACAACGGTACCAACAACGCCGCTGCCGGGGCTTCTGCCAGCGCAGCTTCCGGTGCCGCTGCCAGCACCGCCACCGCCGCTGCCAACAACGGAACTGCTGCCGCAGCGGCCAACGCCACTGCCTCTGCCGCTGCTGCTGGTGCTACGAACGGTAAGGCTTTCACGCTGATGGATGGTGATGGGTGTGTTTAATTCATAATATTCCAGGTGCTAAGGGTGCCAAGGGAAAAGGTGGTGCAAAGGTGCGTAGTCTAACTTCGTTGGAAAAGGTCGTTTCTAATGTTCCACGTAGGGTGGCCGTCGGTCCTTCATGATCGCGCGCCAGAACTGAACACCGCCTGTAATCGCTTGTCGAATGTAGTCTAACCCTTGTTTCGCCTTCTCGCACGCTTGTCCTTATTTTGCTGCACGATCTTTTTGTTTTGTTTCTGTATGCATACACGGCTGGGGGCAGGCCTAGGTCACTTCGTTTCCTGTTTTCGATGTTAGTTTGCACGTCCTTTCAGTCCTCACAAACAAATAGGATTTGCTCGAGACAAAAAAGTGTATCAGATACATAAGAGTGCGGAAATGAACTGTGAATTCGGTCTTGGAGGTCGGGCGCCTATTGTGGATAAGTGCCAGGACTGTAGCGTAAACGACTGGTGTCAACTGTGCTGGAGTGGCTCCTGTTACGCTAGATTGTCGTAGCACTAATCCTTCTTTGCGACGTGCAGTACAATAACTTATCCTAGCCACAACTGCATCTCGAATTATAGTCCCGCTCGGGGAACTCGTGCTCTCAACGTTCGTCTCCGCACCCTCGATGGCGGGTCGTAGCTCAAGGTCGCCTGCCGGGCTTCACACAAGCTCGCCCTCTCAGCCCAGAATCGAGGACATCCTCAGTGCCAACATTCACTCACCCAGCCCACGAGCGCAGCGCCTTAGCGGTACTCCTAATCAGCCTACTGGTCGTCGCAATGCTCATGTTGGACAACTATCTGTCTCAGCCACGCACGGCGATGGCCTAGCAGGGAATGGATTTACAAGCTCAAGGAGCACTTTTATCATGCCCATGCCAGCGTCCCCCTCTCCACGACGCAGTGCCTCGAATAACTTTGTACCCCGTGTTGTGCGGGGTAACATTCCTGGGCGAGAAACACCTGGGTCTTCCAGCCATACACCTAGCGTCCCAAGTGGTCGAGCCACCATGGCCCCACCTCGAACCCACCATCCCAGCAGCTCCGCAGCAGCATCCCTCACAACTATGCACAGGACGGCCTCCACACCCTCCCCTACAAACACCATTGTCCCTCCACCCTCTACAGTGGTATCCTTTCCCCGGCCATCCTACCTTGATCACTCTTCTCTTCGATACTGCCTTCAGAGCGAGCAAAGCTCAGGAGTTCCTCCAGATTTGTATCGTTTCGACTCTATGCACGCTGGAGCGGCTGCCACTAGCTCTCGACGATCGCGCGACATGTCCTCCCCATCTCATGATATTGACAGCGATGAAGAGAGTAACGCAAGTACAGGAGATAGAGGTCGGAATGATCCTCCTCCGCGTTTGGCGTCGCAGAAGGCTGGAGATACATTCCTGCACCTGCCCACAAGATGGAGCGACCGTGACCGATGTCCAAGCCTCTCTGTCTCCGTTGATGGTCGAGATTTGACCTTTCATGGTCGGTGACATGCTCTCTCCATGTCATTTCTATTTTAAGATGTTTTGATTTTTTTGCTACGTTAGGTCCAAATTCCGGTGGTGAAAAGGATGCAGCAGCAGCTAGAACAGACTCTCCAATCCCAGCTGCTTGTGGAATATATTATTACGAGATAGAGATTCTCAACAAGGGCCAGAAGGGGTGAGTCAATCCCAGGCCTCGCCTCCATATTGCTTATTCACTTCCCGTAGGCATATTAGCATAGGGTGAGCATACCATCATTGCTCTGTACGTATCACTTTCTCAACTTAGGCCCAGATTTGGAACCGACACCGTCCGACTCTCACGGCTACCTGGCTGGGAAGGTCAATCTTGGGGGTACCACGGTGATGACGGTAACTCATTCGCTTCAGAGCGTGAAGGTTCACCATATGGACCGAAGTTCACGAGTGAGCGTGAAGTGCATTGACGCGTTTTGTATTGCTCAGCACTATTCAACAGCTTCCGACGTCATCGGTTGTGGCATAGACTATAGTTCTGGTCGAGCCTTCTTCACCAAAAATGGCCTGAACTTAGGTGATTCAGTATTGATACATGACGATACGATAGCTGACCGGGATACCTAGGGCCTGTATTTGAGAATCTGGCCTCGGTGGGAGACTTATATCCTACAGTGGGCTTGCGGACGCCCGGGGAAGCTATCAGGGCTAACTTTGGGCATGAGCCGTTCAAGTTTGACATTGATTCTCATGTGGAACAAGTGCGAAACCGGACCTGGGCCCAAATTCAATCCACTCCTGTGACGTGGACCGTCCATGATGACACTGGCACCTTCACTGTCCCCAGTGAGGACGGACGTCAGGCCGTATCGACAGAGGCAGCGACATCTCATGCCAGTGAAGAGTCATCGGAACTCTCCAAGCCAGTCAACGAACTTGTGCTAGCATATCTTGCGCATCATGGGTATGCGAAAACTGCCCGTGCTTTTAAGACGCAGTGCGACCGTCGGTGTGGCATTGTAGAAACACAGGTTGAAGACGGCTTAACGGCGATGGAAACAGACGGAAACAACGCAGCCACTGCTGCTTCGCCTACTGCCCCCGTTGCATCGTCCAGTACGGAGGCAGCGAGGATTGAATCGGGCTTAGGTGCTGGTACAACGATCATGCAGAGCGATACCCTTAGGCGACAGAAGATTGTGCACTCCATCGTCGATGGTGACATTGACACCGCACTTGAGGAGACCAGAAATAACTACCCTAGTGTTCTGGAACGTGAAGGAGGGATCATCCTATTCAAACTTCGTTGTCGCAAATTTGTGGAGCTCGTTCTAGAGGCTGCTGCGGCTTGGCGGAAAGTGAAAGAGGAACAGGCGAGGAGCAACGGCACGATCAGCAACGGGACGACTATGGCAGATGGGGAGTCGATGGATGTTGATGATGACAGCAGCCTCAACCCCGTCGTCCTCAATGGGTCTTCCGCGACTGCAATCGCACAATCTCCGAGGAAGCTCAACGTCAAGATACTCCAGCCGTCTGTCGCACCTTCGAAGACACCATCTCAGATGGCTTTAGAGCATGCATTAGTGAATGGGCAATCCCTTCAGGCAGATTATAAATCGGACACGCGCTCAGAAGTACAGGACATCTACAAACGGACGTTGTCCCTTGTGGCATATGATGACCCCCTCGCGGATGACCCCAATGTGCCGGAAGCTGTGAAAGAGGTGGCGGGTCAGGCTGCTCGAGATCAGCTAGCAGAAGAAGTGAATCGTGCGATTCTCGGTGCGTTATACTTGCCACCTTTTCCCTAGTCACTGAGGTCTTTGATTTGTCCAGAGTCGCAAGGGAGGCCTCCACATCCTGCTCTGGAGCGGTTATATCGTCAGACACAATCTTGTATCATACAGCTGGGGTGGCTCGGCCTCGGGACAGCAGCATTTGCGGACATGCCGAAGGAGTTCCTTGAGGCATAAGTTGGGGACGTGTTTGTCTGTCCATGCTGATGGTCTCACTTTGCTTTTCTCACTCTCACAAGGATAACTCCTCTTTTTACACCGTCATGTTTCACGTAGTCGTAGGGTGGTGCTGCTGCTGTGTACTAAATAGATCAAATTTTTTGAAACATAAGAAACGTTCACCCCATATGGATAGATATTAACAATAGTAAGGATTGGATATGTCGATTTATACATGGACGTGAATACGGATACAGTGCTTGCCCGGCCGAGAGAGACAGCAGGATGCAATACCAATACTAATTCTATACCGTAAAAGATTCGCCACATCCGCATGCATCCTTGACATTAGGGTTTCTAAATGCGAATTTCGAACTAAAAATTAAACATAAGACAATAAGTTACGACTGCATGACAATCAGACATGCGGGAACTTACCTTAAAGTGTCCTCTTGCCAGTCCATCTCAGAGCCTATGATTGAAAATAAAGCCTTGCTGTCTATGAGCACTTTGACTCCGTCTTGTTCGATGATCTCGTCGAACTTGGCGGGTACCTCAACATACTCGAGGTGATATGACATGCCTGCGCATCCTTTATTGCGCACGCCGATACGTATGAGCTGTGGTGTGGGACCCGCGATCAATGTACGCAATCTCGATACAGCGCTTGGTGTCTTACAGCGTCGTAGAAGTCAGATATTATTACAGGTGACTCCCACTTGTAACACTTACCAATGTTATAGCGGCTTTGCTAGCTCGCAGCCGAGGCCGCTGTCTAGTCGCCTGAGGAGGCGCAGGCTTGGATTGAGGTAAGGGTATATCGGGTGTCGACGAAGGGCCTGAGGACTGAGAGCTTCGTGAGGCCTCGGGAATAACGACTGGTAGTGAATGTGCGAGCGGCACATTGTGTGTCATGGTCAAGAAACGAAAGATATCTCGAGAAACGGGTGCTACTAGCAACACAGTGCGATGCGCTAACCCATGAGTGACATGTGCTAGTGACGTGGAGGCCCTTAATGGAGGCAGCAGACAGGCCATGGTGGAGAATGCAAAGGTCGAGAATGCCTCAAACTTTGGATGACATAACATAACACAAAGCCGGCCTCCTCCGAACCAATCAGAATACATGCGTTTTGCAGGGTGCTCTGCAGCAGACTTTCTCAAGCTTCTATCGTATTATCTGAAAGAAGTCACTCTTCAGACGGCGAAAAACAATACTGAAGAAGTACAGTGTACAGTATCGTAATAAACTGGGCTCATTAGATGCAATTGGCTGAATGGTCCATGATGTAGACACCCGGGATTCTCCCTCACATTTTATAGCAGTCACTTTGTCTAGTACAGCTCCAGTAATCGTAATATTTGAAAGGTTGAGCATAAAACCAGCTAGACTGGGAGCCAGTCTGCCCACCTAAAATGCTAATATTCAACATGGTATCAACAATTAAGCTATCACCTCACCTCACTTACTGTTCTGACACGTAGTATCAAACATGCTAGTGATGAGTCTACTTCGCATCAGCATCCCCCACAAGCACTCACTCGCAGGACCTTCTTTACACCCTCCCCACAAACACACATCGCCCCTCCGTCGTTAAGGCCATATCCTTTCCCCGGCTACTCTACCTCGACCACTCGGCTTCTTGGTACGTATCCAGGCTCCAGAGTGAGACGGCCTCGGGTGTTGCTCCATATTTTTATCGTTTCGACTCTATGCACGCTGGAGCGGCTGCCACTAATTCCCGACGATCGCACGACATGTCCTCCCCATCTCATGATATTGACAGCGATGAAGAGAGTAACGCAAGTACAGGAGATAGAGGTCAGAATGACCCTCCCCGGCGTTTGACGTCGCAGAAGGCTGGAGATACATTCCTGCACCTGCCCACAAGATGGAGCGACCGTGACCGATGTCCAAGCCTCTCCGTCTCCGTTGATGGTCGAGAAGTTATTGATGGTTCTGACTCTCACATTTGGCCTGGGTGCAATCTATGACAACGTTGCAGACCTACCCTAGGAAAACAACGACTCTGTAGTAGTTGGAGGTCAGGGCTTCACTAGTTCTTCTACCGGCTGCAGGTTCGTTTGATCACGATTCTAACATTTGAAATTTAGGCGGAGCGGGAGAGAATGTTCTGACTCACAGAGAACGTTAAATTTTCATTCCTCGTTTTGGAGGCAGGAGGATCGTTCGTGCTTGCTATGGCCCTTACGTACAAGTATATATCAAACTTACACCATTTTCCTCCTAGCAATGCAAACATTCCCGAATTGAGGGCTCCCTCCCTCGACGTCTTTGATCTCCCAGGTTCTGCGTGAGATTGGGATTACACGACGACAGCACAGGATGGATTGAAAGACGCACCTTTACATATCCAAGAGGTTTTATTTCAAACGGGTGTACATCCATCAATGAGTAACACCTTTTTGCAAAGAAATAAATCAGTTGACGTCCATGTCTACGATTTTAGACCGTATGGTGTATACACGTGGATCCTCTGATGACTATGATCGTGTTGCACGAATCACCTATGATTCAGGTTGGTCCTGAGAGAACCTCCAACCTTACTTTCGCAAGGGGATTCGAGTTACTACCATTCTTTTCGGTCATATCGCTCAAGCACCTGTCTGTCTCAAAACACGTAGAATGAAAGGTGGTCGGATCCAACAGACCACCACAAGACAACTGGCCCGTTTGATCCCTCCGCCCACGGATTTCAGGGAATCAATTCAGTCACCCTTGCGGGATTTTATCAGTCAATCAATGACCGTGTCATCCAAGCCACGACGGAGTTGGGTAGTCACTTTTCATTCAATTTGGATATTGATTCTAGAAATCAGCTCGGTTTCGGTAACCAAATGAACCACCCATCGAGAAACATCGAGTTGACATATGATTGATTGGTGTCAAGGTTGGATACAACTGACGGTCAAGGATGGACAGCGGAGTAGCTCTGCCACGTCATACTTGGGTGCAGAGTTTTTAAAGCAACCAAACTTGTACGTTCTAGTGCATGCTCAAGCGACACATATCCTACAAACCAATTTTGGCAGTGGCAAACCCGCATTCCAGGCTGTGGAATTTGTACAGACTAACATGGGTACAAATTAGAATTCTATGGTTTAATTCTTTCTCACCTTCCAACAGGGCCAACACGCCGTGTTATAGCTTCAACGGAAGTCATTCTAGTGACAGGAACAATCTCGACGCCTCAGACTTTGTTAAATTCTGACATCGGTGGCAGTGCCGAACTGACTCCCCTCGGAATTAAAACTCGGGTCCATCTCCCTGACGTTGGGAAAATCTTTCTGACCATGCGTTCCTGACCAACAGTTATTTTGTCAACTCCACTGACCCCTATGACGATATTATTCACAATGCCACACTCAGAAATAGACTCGTTGATGATTGGATGCACAGTCGTATCGGACCGTTAGTTGACAATGTTATGGACCACATTGTGTTTGTACGGTTGTCGGATAATTCCTCCGTCCTCCAGAAACATCCGGTTCCATCTGCTGGGAGCCACACGTTCCACTGGCAGATCAGAGTTGAAGTCAGTTTCTGAATTCTTCTCAAAGTCTGACTGAATCCTTCACGGGAAAATTATTGTTTGTAGAATGGTAATAGCGGGACTTCAACTACGAGCCATTTTATGGGGGTTTCGATGAATGCTCCTACATCTCGTTTGTCCCTCTGATTCCTTGTATGGTATCGTTAAGCTAAACACCCGTGGAGGTGGATCAATTCGATTGAATACAAGTAATCGGTTCGACCGCCCCCCATCGACTTGTGCACCCTCACAACAGAGTTTATGTAATATCTCCTCAATGCGGGAAGCAGTTAAAACTGCACAACGATTTCTAATGGCACCCTCGTGGGATGGTTACGTGCTTGGTCCTCTGGGCAATTTCACAGAGGCTACCACCGATTCAGCTTTGGAAGAATATATTCGTGCCAATGCAGGCTCCGCCGGACATGCCGTTGGGACGGCGAGCATCTCTCCCAAAGGTGCCAATTACGGTGTGGTGGACCCGGACCTGCGAGTAAAGGGTGTTTCTGGGCTTCGCATCGTCGACGCGCCTGTCTTGATGATAATCTCTCCTGCATCTCCCTGAGAACACCTGTACTAACCTATCATCCATAACGTATTTGACTTACAGCCATTCGTCCCAGCGGCCAACACACAAGCGGGGACCTATGCATTTGCTGAGAGGGCGGCGGATCTGATCAAATTGGCATGGCAATAATAGGAGAACAATAGGATTTGAGACCTCCCATCCATCCTACCACCTATACCTAGATATCTCGGTGTGTCTGCGCAACCCATTCATTTCTCCCTTGTCGATTTCTAGGCCTGGATGTCAATGCAGCCATTTCTTGAACACACCGCCACAGCACTGTTCTGGGATAACTCTAGCACACGGAGGTGGATGAATGACTTTTCGCCTACAGTTCTCCCCTACCTGTCACATCGCGCCCATGTCACGTCGGTGATGCAACCCCAGTACAATATGATCTCTGGTTGTCAGAAGCAGCTGTTCAGGCTCGGGATTGAAATTACTTATGCACAACATTACGCAAAACTGCGCAAGGCAAGCTCGGTCCTCGAAGAGTTATGGTAACTATAGCCAAGAGTTGGACGTCCTGTATTACGTTCTGAAACTTCGACTGTCAAGCATTTTGATGAGGCTGGGATGCTCATATCGTGTCCTTGAAGTCTGCAGTCAATCATCATCATAGCTTCGCGATAAGATTACCATGTTAAACCCCCTAGCGCCACTCGCGTACCTATTTGGCGAGGCTTAGAGACTGCTAGTGCCGACGTTTACACGGAACCATGGTATGTCTGACAGGGATTGAATCATACATTGACGGAAGGCAAACATATTGGTTTCCTGGGGTGTAATTTTAACAGGTGACTCATATGTCTAGTATGATAGGTGTCCTACATAGCACGATGGTGCATCTTCCTCCCTGGGACAATGTCATTCCATATGACTATTCCATGTATGCCACTTAGATTTAGTCCAACTCTCTCACCTGTCACGATGGAAGTCATGGGAGAAGCCTTCATTCTTTTTCTGACCACCAGGCAATCATTACCTGCTTTCGTGATGGTTTCGAGCACTGGCAGGTGAAGTGGTGGCTCCTTGCATTATCACGAGTTCGAGTCACCCAGGGTTTTATAAACTTCATGCTTTGCAGGAAAAGCACAGGTTTCGGTATCCACCTCGGGCCATCGATCGGAAATGTACGACCAGGCAATATATTTGTCTCCTAAAAGTAATTAGCCTCGTTGGTGTCATCCCATGGTTTTCTTCCTGACCTACGTTTGGCGTCCAGGAAGTCCGGGAATGCCGCCATGCTAGGTTCGTGGCATGAACGTTTGCGATGAAATCAACAAGCGAAAAGCTCGAGGGGAACCCACTAATGAGCGTCGAACCCATCTCTCTATCCACCCAATCGGCGTAGAAACGAACTTCCCCAACTGCCAAAGTATCCTGGATGTCTCTTCGCCCACAACCTTGACACATGACTGACATCGATTCGAAGCACGGCCTGTATTGGGTTAATGACGACGGAAGAACT
>QFFB01002036.1:0-11248 GCA_003316465.1 Ramaria cf. rubripermanens | reverse complement strand
CACATATGGTTCTCCCATCGGCAGTCCACCACCCCTCCTGTGTACTTTCATGCCCTCAAATCTCATCTCCACGAATAAAACCCTAATTATGTCTTGTCATGGCTGATTGAAGAAGTCCACTCTGGTCACATGGATGGCCCTTTTATTTGTAGAGGTTTTTAATGTGTTATTTCATGTGTGTGAAAAGAAATATGTAGAATGATTGCTCATTGTTGTTGACTCTTACCTGAACTTTGTTCTCTTGTCTGCCACAGCTGCTCATAGTATTGCCATAGCAAGTGTGAGAACCAGGTGTGATTGATAACTAATCAAATGCCCCTAGTGAGGCAACTAAAGTACCTGAAGGTGAGCCTGTGAATGGTGACAGCAATTGAACAATTAGGATATTGGTGAAACCCAGTACAAGATAGCAATATGCACCCAGGACACTCCTATACACCACTTCCAAATGGTGTAGTATGTTCAAGTGGCCTGGTGGCCTGGTGATAACATAATGTTTAATTGCACCAAATTTGTCTTTTAGATGCTTGTCTCCAATCAGAGTCTCATTCTCTCCAATCGTATGAGATGCTTGTGATGTCATATGTTTGCATATGAGTTCAATATTGTTCTGATCAGTGATTTGCACTGATTCTAATGGTGTTTTACTTCAATGTAACAGTGAATTAGTGATCACATAATAGTGAAGTGTTAATGATTCAACTTAGGGAATATAGATGATATGCATCATATTTGCAACAGGCATTTCTGCATTTCTCCCCTTAACCTGGTTGAAAATAGTAGTCCAGATAACCTATGCCTCATTAGGTACCTCTCCAGAACTAATCACTGTGGCTTCTCTACCAATGGCTGGCTTGATGCCACTGATTTTCCAACCTGTTACTATTCAGCTGCACATCACATAGATTATGTGGATGTTCACCACCACTTCACTCCATTCTATCTTGTTCTCATCCCCTATGCCCTCCAGCTTATCTTTTCACATACACATTATACCTGTTGCAGCTGCTCCACTGCTCTGTAGGCCTGTGTTAGATCCCTGAGATCTAACACTGAAGCTCCAAACCTTCAGACCTCCAAACTCCAAAGTAACTATTATGTTCTGTTTTAGTTCTTGTTGCTTGCCTCTTAAAGTATAATTCCCATTCATGACCCAAAGTAGAACACTTGTACCTTGCTTGATCCAAACCTCCAATCCTATTCCAAACTCTGATTATTATGTGACTCTTCTATCCTTCTTGTTCTACATTTATGTCTTTCTTGTTACATGTTCTTAGGATACAATTAGGATACAATGTATTAATAGTCCTCCAATCTTGTATCTGTTCTTTAGTTTGAATATCAACTTATTTCCCATTACCAACCTCCAGTCTTCTTGCATCACTATCTCCATAGTTAGATACTACTAGTGATACCTCCAAGTCCAAACCTCTGGATAACCTCCAACACTCTGATCTCTGAAATTAGGGACCAAATGATAGTAGGTGGCACAACCCATAAGTTGAAGCCAAGTCCCTACCCCCCTTGTATTGCTTTGAAGTCCAACCTCTGAGTCTCCAACCTCCAAAGTTCCAGGTAACATCTGTGAACTTAACAGCCTGTTGTGCTTGCTCCATTCCTCCTTATGCACAGTGGGCTTGCTCCTCCTTATGCCTGTTGTGCTTGCTCCATTCCTCCTTATGCACAGTGGGCTTGCTCCTCCTTATGCCTAGTGGGCTTGCTTTGTTCCTCCTTATGCCCAGTGGGCTTGCTCCAAATCCTCCTTATTCCCTGTTATGTAGCTTGCTCCATTGCCCATAGTCTTGCTTTCTCCTTATGCCCTATGGCCTTGCTCTCTTCACCATCCTACCTTACTCAACCCTATCTCTCTAGATTTCTAAATACCAGCGTTGTACCCAGTTTGCTTCTCTTGACATTGCAAGAGCATATCCTAATTCTCTAATAAGCCCTACATTGCTGTAATGGGGCAACATCAGATCTTCATAGAATATTGCTACTTTTGGCCTTGCTCTGGCAGGCAGCATCCAAGACTCTATTGCAGATGCCCTGATTGACCTCTTATGCTTCCATGTGACCCTGGATGTTATGAAATGGGTAGATGATTTCATTTTTCTCCATACCCCTGCCCCTGCTACATCTGCACACACTTTCCCTTCACTCTCTGTTGAACCTGGTGTCCTTCATTTTGTCCATCCCTTTGAAATTGATTCCACTCTCACCATTACAACTCCCCTTGGCATCCCCTGGCATCCATTCACCAAGAAAGGCAGCAATTTTACCTCCCCCATCATCTTTGTTGGTTTCCTCTGAGATGCCTCACACCACTCAGTGGCTCTCCCTGAAACCAAACACCTCAGGGTTCTCACTAAGGTTTAATCCTTAAATCTCTCCTTTCACTGTAACATGTTGTGATTGTGCATCCATTCTCAGCATTCTACAGCATATGTGTTTGGTGTCAGTGTTCACTCATTTTCTTGCTATTATACTACTGTTTCCCTACCAATACTCTATTATCCCTAACTCCCATCTCACTCTCTTTTCCATGTTCTCATTATTTCTTGAACTACATTAAATGTCCTTTTGATTATGTAAGTGATGTGCTAGTAATTAGCTTCCGTGCCAGCATAGTGGATTCCTCACTTTGATCTCTGAGGAATCCACTGTGTAGTGCTCGTCAATAGTTTGAAGCTTCTATCTTTAGTTGCAAACTATTTCTTAGTTGCTCATACCTGGTTCACTCTCACATTTGGTTTAAAAGATAGCTGCCATTCACTCACACCAATCTTTGCCTTTATGTCCAAATTTCCAAACAATTGGGCCCTGTATCATGTACTGAACCCTGTCATTTCTTCCTTATCTAAAATGCATCACACTCACTCATATCACATCAACATTTTGATCCTGATATCCATGTGGATGCTTCAATGTCCTGGGGCATTGGCCTTGTTTCCTAATGGGTAGCTTGGAAACAGGTGGATGGTTGGAAGGTGGCTGGCTGAGACATTGGCTGGGCTAAGTTAGTTGCCCTTGAAATAGCTGTCCTGTGGATTCTTGAGTCTGGGTACAGTGACACAGAGGTTATCATCTACAATGATAACATGGTGTGATATCAGCTTTTGAGAAGGGCTGCTCATAAAAATCCTGTGCAACAACTTCATTCATCATATCACATCTGCATTAGTACCCTTGAACATCACCATCAAACCAGTGTAAGGGCAACACTTGAGTGCCATGAAGGTCACACAATCATGTGGGCTGGCAGAGGGGAAAACCAAAGAGAAAGTCTAAGGTTCCCAACTGCCAGCAACCCTGTATTATACTATGCCCAACTATGGTCAGGGCTATTGCTTGACACTTGCTGACCCTGTCTGCCACTGATCCCTACCCAACCCTAGATGTTGTACATGAGCTGTTTCACTTCCAGAGCTGTTCTGAAAATAGAATTAGAGTGGAGTTTGGAACTTCAGAAATCCAGAAGTGCAGAAGTGGGATATGGAACTGGGTCAGAAGAAGAAAATGAGGTGTCCCCAGACAACCAGTATATGTTCCTTCAGCAGATAACAATTCCAATCCTATTTTGTGTGGCTCCCTTGATCCTTCTTCCTGGGCCTTGCCTTACACCTTTTCCTTGCCTCCAGAAATTGCTCATCTCCTCCATCATGTCTCATCTGTACAATAGCCCTAATCTGACCATTGCGCTTATGGGTGTATCCTCTCCAGTATCAGTTTCTCCTCAAATGCCATCCAATCCCAGCTTGCACATCTGTCATAGCCCTCTCTGCCCGCTTGTACCAGCCCCAAACCAACTCATCCACTGGCTTATCCCATATAGCATACAGAAAATGAATGACCTTTCTCTTTACATTCCTCCTGCCCTTGTTTTCTGTAAGCACATTGTCATGTCTCATGCAGTAGTATACTCCTTTCTCTCTAAATATTCTGTGAATTTGATGCATTTCACTAAATTTTGTGACATTCATTGTATTTCTAGTCTGTATGCATGCCTACTCCTGAACTGCTTCTCTGGGCCTTTATTACAACATGAGCTGCAGGATCAGTGAATAAAGGAGCAGGGCTCCAATGGATCACTGGTCTTAAACTCTGGCACCGTATCAATGAACCCCCATAGTATGGTGGTGACAAGCTGGCACAGGCTCTGCAGAGTGCTGCACACTTTGCACCCCTCTCATCCTCCCTTCCAAAACAGGATCCAGTCACTCTAAAACACCTGAAAACTCTCCATGCACACCTTGACCTCACTTACTCTTTTGACATTGCTGCCATTGCAGTAGCTTGTGTGGCCTTTTGGTCTTGTTACCAACTTGGGGAACTCCTCATTGATGCACCAAATGCCTTTGACTTTTCCACCTGGGACTGCTGCCAATAAACTTCCATACATATCCTTCTGCATACTTCACTTGAAAATGAAACCACATGGTGATGATATCCACCTCACAGACTCTAGGTGTTCCTGCTCTGCTATTGCCACCTTTAAACACTACCTTACATGTAATTTGGCTATCTCACTCTTGGCACCACTTCTCTCTTTCAGAACTGCCAATGGCTCATGATTACCCATGCTTTGGTAGTGGTTCATGGACTGATGCAATTCCATATGGTCTTCTCATGGTCTTGTTGTAAGTAGTGGTTCAGCTGTATGACTGACTGAAGGTACTGGATGAGAGCAGGGGAGAAAGAGTCTCCTTGTTACTAATGCTAACAAGACACACTATATACTCCAAGAACAATAGGAGTGGCACTGAGTGGCACATACTGAACCAGGAAAATTTAATGAAATTCAGAAACTAGAAAGTGTATGATCTCCAAGTAGAGAGTGTTGTGCTCTTACATTGTATCCATAAAGGGCCATAGCTTTCATATTGGTAGCACCACCTTACTCCTACTCCTTTGGATTGATCCATGGATTGTCATGATGCAGGGTCAGTAGTCATCCCAGACCTTTCTTAACTATTGGTGTAACTGTGAATAAATCCTGCCTTTGTCCAATGGTTTCTCCCTCCAATCTCATGCTGTGAGGGCAATATAAGCAGACACTCTATACTCAAGTGGCACACTGGTGGAGGTAGATTCCTAAGAGAAAACTCTGAGGATCCCTTTGCCCACTAGCTAACAACTATATACCTTGGGCATAGTAATTCTGAATTTTTGAAGTCCAAATGATATAAGCAACAGGGATGCTGAAGTATGGATAAGGGCAGGGTGTTAGATCCTGAGATCTAACACTGAAGCTCTGGACTTCTGGAGTTCTGAGCTCTGAAGTAACTATTATATTCCATTCTAGTTCTTGTTATATACCTCTTAAAGTATAATCACCATTCACACCCAAACTAGATTACTTGTACTCAGTCTGATCCAGACCTCCAGTCCAATGCCAAACTCTGCTTGTTATATAACCCTGATGACCTTCTTGTTCCATGGTCTTTGGATACACTTAGGATATGATGTATTAATAGTCCTCCAATCTTGTATCTGTTCTTTAGTTTGAATATCAACTTATTTCCCATTACCAACCTCCAGTCTTCTTGCATCACTATCTCCATAGTTAGATACTACTAGTGATACTTCTGAGTCCAAACCTTCAGACAACCTCCAATACTCTAACCTCCAAAATTAGGGAATGAAAGATAGTAAGTGGTGCAACCTATAAGTTGAAGCCAAGTGCTTATCCCCCTTGTATTTCTTTGAAGTCTGATTTCCAAGCATCCAACCTCTGAAGTTCCAGGTAATATCTGTGAACTTAACACCCATTCCATCATCTCAGTTCAGCCCAGCCATACACTATCAATTATCAGACATTATTATCTCCATGCTGATCACCAGCACAGCTTCAGACTCTATTCTCTTTCAGACCTTTGAGTCTCTAACATCACCCTCACTATTATGATGGTCACTTGATTTGGAAGATATTTGAAGGCATGCCAAGCTACATCATGTGCTTCATCCCCAGTCACCTAAAGCACCATGGCTATCAATGAAGAAGTCACATCCCTATATTCCAAAATCATATGCCATTGGAGATTCCATATTTTTCCAAGACAATATGCAGCCATTCACATTCCTTGGATATATGGGCAAGGTCATTCACAATGAAGGAAGGGAAAAATACAAGGCAGAATTCCGGGCTCCATACCCAACAAATCCTCCTGCATCAATCTGTCTCAACCTTCAACATAGAACTCCTCAAGACTATATACAACTATCCCCCCCTCATATTCTATCATGGGAGTGGATCAAGGAGAAATTTAGAAGCTACTTCTGTTGCTGATTCATCACCCTCTTATCATGACTCAATTGTGATGACTAATACTCTGACTCATCTCAGAGTTGGTGGACAATTTGTATGACTATGATTGGTGGATATTTATAGTGTTCTTGTTATGACTCACTTTGTTCCTGAATGACTCACTCTGTTTCTATTTAGTTAGTCTTTTCTCATTATGACTTATATTTGTTCTATTTTTGGATTGTTTATTACTCATTCACCATACTTTACCCCTATCCAACACCTTCTTGCTTACTTTTGCCATTGTAATTTCTCCTTTGTTTTCCATTTTGTGCTTTGTGTTCTCACCATGGCTCATCCTGACTCATAACTGCTTGCTCATCATATGACTCAACCCATCACAGTGCATGACATCATTGTAGCTTGGGGATGTGTATATAAGGGCTCACTCTTTCTGTACAAATTCAAGTCAAGTTCAGTTCTCAAGTCAAGTTTCTCTTAAGTCTTATGCTCAAGTCCAAGTCAAGTCCCAAGTTTAGGGCACAAGTCAAAGCTTTGTCACAGGACATAGCTGCACATACATCACATGTCACAAGTCACAAGCTCTACATCATAAGTCACACAAAGCCAGGTCACCATCACAAGAAGTCACCTGCATTATACCCCAGAAGAACAGGTCATATGACTTGTTCTCTGCACCAGTCAACGCATAGTAGTAGTTTCTTTGCCCACAAATGACTGCATTATAGACTGTCCAGGTAGAAGGACTGTTGCATGCAGGCTAATAGGTATTATTCCTGTTAGTGCATCTTTAACATTTGCAGTAAAGTGGGGCATAGGTTGCAAGGACTTTACAAGGACTTCACAAGGACTTCACAAGGACTTCACAAGGACTTCACAAGGACTTCACAAGGCATTTTGCAAGGCACTTTGCAAGGCATTTCACAAAGCATTTCACAAAGCACTTCACAAAGCACTTTGCAAGGCAAAGGATGGTTTCCCCTCACACATGCCTCTATCCTAACTACCATGTCTGTATTCAAAGGCTGCCTACTAGCTGGATGAATACATATACTTTCATAGGGAGTCACCTTGTGGACCTCACTGTCTGTTCTCTTTGAGAACAGGTCTTGGTGGTGTAGTCTCTGATTCCACTGGTCTCACATATGACATCTTGTGGAATGTATTTGGATCCTTCACCCCATCATCTTTTAAAGTAGGTGTGTTCTGTCCTCTCCCTTAAGCTTAGGTAGCAGTAAGCTAAAGTATTTACTGTTATCTCAGTGACAATTCCTGTCACCACACAACTGCATGCATCACTTGTTCTAAGGACTTCAGTCATGTGCCCTGGGCACAGCCATCATGCAAACTGAGTGTATCTGTCATCATCCTCATGTGGCCGGGTCACTGTGCATGAAAAACAAGGTCAGCACTTTTCATAGGTAGCCATAATCATGCTATATAGCTCATATTTGAACCATTGATGAGGAGTTTGGGGAAAAAATGGCCACCAACTGGTATGATGCATACTCGGGAAAATATGAACTGTAAAAGTACTTGCCCAGAGTATGGGCTTATGTAGATACCATTGACATACTGACATCATAAGACCCAAATTTTGTCACTGAGTGCAAAACTTGATCCCACCTTGCTTGAGCTTCATCAACTGTGCTCCAGAACCTGTCCAAATAAATCTCTCAGTAATTACAATGTCAGGAAGACTGAGGGGACATCCTAAAAAGAACCAACCTCCATGCAGTCAACTTGCAGCAAAATTTCAGCACATCAGAGACTCAACCTCCTTCCTCCTGCCAGGGACATACCATCAAAAGGGATATTCACTTCTCTGAAGCTACACCACCAGCCAACCCTGACAAATGCTCCCTCACTCATGAGGAATTAACATTCACTGCATTGGCCACCCAGCAACTTGGAGTACCCCTTTGGCATATCCTGACTTGGACAATGACTGTCCTCTCTTCCTCAACACTATAAATCATAGAGGATGGTTAAATCTTTTTAGGAAATGTATATATTTCTGTTCAATTGCTGTATGATAAGATAAAGAGAAATAAATATTTAGGGAGTGTAATGAAGAGTATATTGGAATTTATAGGATATTCCTAACCCTAACTCAAATCCAATTGGTAACTCTGCTATAAACACCCCCGTATCTTTGCATTTCTACTATTTTTTTATTATATAATACTAATCTTATTATATAATTAGTACTATAATATATTATACATATCATATTATCAATATACTTATTCTATACATCCTAAGTATCTATCCAACTCCAACCTCTCACTATATTATCCAATTATATGTTTATTTAAAATATATGTACCTATACAAAACTTCTAAAGGTATTAATATCATTCTATAATACTAATATTACAATATTCTTATATTGCAAATAGTACTCTTCTAATATATACTATATATGTTCTTATATATAACTTCCACTGTCTATCCAACTCCAACCAATCATTATAATAATCTAATATATCTTTTCAACTGAGACAAATGCACTCATATAGAAGTTTTACACCAATTAGTGTCACAATATTTGTATATATTAGAAATAGTAGTTTTGTAATATGTACTATATATGTTCTTGTCATGTAGTATATAGACTCTATGAATAACCTCCCACAGCTGGATGGTCTTGAGCCATTTTGATCAGCTGCCAATCTGTCTGTAGATTGGGCCACTGAGTCCTGCTTTGAGGACTCTTTGTGTCTGTGTCCATTCCCCTTGGGATTTATTGAAGGAAAATCAAACACATATCTAAAAGCTTCAAACTCTGACAGAGTCTTCAAAACTCAAAGCTCCACATGTATCTATTTCATCTCAGCCTGCACTACTATCTTAATTCAGCCCAGCCAGACTATGCATCCAGACCCCATCAATTTATCAATTCACCATTATTATCACCATGCTGTCCATCAACATGACTTCTATTCCTCTCCAGACTATTGAGTCTCCTACATCACCTATGATGGTCACTCAATTCAGAAGATATTCAAAGACATGCTGAGCTACATAATATTCTTCACCCCCAATCCCCCAAAGCAGCATGGCTATTGATAAAGAAGTCTCATCTCTATACTTTGAAATCATATGCCATTGGAGATTCCATATTTTTCCAAGAAGACACATCCATTCATGTTCCTTGGATATATGAGCAAGGTCACTCACAATGCAGGAAGGGAGGAATATGAGGCAGAATTCCAGGCTCCTTACCCAACAAATCTGCCCATGTCAATCCATCTCAATCTTCATCATAGAGTTGCTTGAGACCATATACAATTATCCCCCCCTCATGTTCTATCATGGGAGTAGATCAAGGAGAAGCTTAGAAGCTATTTCTGTTGTTGATTTGTCACCCTCTTTACCATGACTCACTTTATTCCTGAATGACTCACCCAGTTTCTATTTCAGTTAGTCTTTTCATATTATGACTCATATTTGTTCTATTTTTGGATCTTTTATTACTCATTCACCATACTTTACCCCTATCCAACACATTCTTGCTTACTTTTGTTTGTAATTTCTCCTTTGTTTCCCCTTTTGTGCTTTGTGTTCTCACCATGGCTCATACTGACTCAGACTGCTTACTCATTGTATAACTTAACCCATCACAGTGTATGACATCACTGTAGCTTGGGGATGTGTATATAAGGGCTCACTCTTTCTGTACAAATTCAAGTCAGATTCAGTTCTCAAGTCTCTCTTACAGCTGTTCTGAGTCCCTAAGGTGGAGTTTGAATTAGACGCCAAAAATATCAGTACAGAATAATTGAGCTGAATCTCGTGAACTACAACAACTTAAGACCTCAAACTTAGCATGGTATATGATGTATGGTATATCTATGTGATAAAGTACCAGTTAGCCTTTAAAATGAGCGAAATTTAATTCACAACAAGCCTCAAGGCCAGAAGGTGTCACATCATATGACATGTTCTGCAAACTAACACCCACCATGCCCCGAGGGGCAATTCCTGCTGAGCTTTGCTGTCACAAGACATATACATCTGATCACCGGGAACTTGTTGTTTATCAAAAATACACACTTCACTTCCGAATTGCTGAGATCGCGTGCAATCTCAACATGTTGTAACGCGCTGTTGAGCGCACCTTGTATTGGTGGAGGACAACCGGTAAAGTCATCTCACCAACCCAGCAGGAGCCAAAGAAGAATAGAAGGGTCATGACAGAACATGAAATTGAGGTAATCCTACTTTATTTGACAGTCAACATAGTCTAATGATGCTGCCCACTTGAAGTTCCTACTTGTCCTTCTAGAATCATGCCCCGACCTTTATCTGGATGAGGTGCAAGCTGAGCTTCAGCAGCGCTATGGCGTTATTGTTAGGAGATCAACTGTATGGGACACGTTGATTGAACTTGGCCTTACGAGGAAACAGGTATGTGGTACCGCTAATTAGATATATTTTCCTCATCAGTATATTTCTAGCTGTCCAAATTGGCAGCAGTACAAAATGAACACTCACGGGCACATTATCATTTTCAGATTGGTGCCGAATCACCAGAACGCCTTGTTTTTATCGATGAAAGTCGGATCAACTGCAGGACTATGTACAGGCTGTGTGGATGGGTGTACAAAGGGGAACGAGCACGAATTAGTGCAAAATTTGTTTGTGGGCCAGGGTATGTTTGGTATCCACTGTTTCATTAGATGCTGCTAATGCCTGCAAAGGATTTCCTTGCTTCTGGCCCTCTGCATGCAGGGTATTATACATACCAATATTTGGGAAGGTGCATATGACGGTGATGCCTTTGTAGGCTATATAGAAGAACTCTTGGAATACATGAACCCATGGCCCCAGCCGTGCAGTGTCCTGATTATGGATAACTGTGCAATCCACCACTTGGATGACATCGCACCGCTCTGCGAAGCAAAGTAAGTATTCAATAAGTTCTATTGGTATATTGTGAATAACTAACTTGTTGTGTAAGGGGTGTCCGGTTGTATT
>QFFB01002033.1:0-14021 GCA_003316465.1 Ramaria cf. rubripermanens | reverse complement strand
CCAGGAAGTGGTTCAAGGAATATCTAAGTTGATTTCTGACTGAGGAGAAAGGTACATACAGAACAAGACTTACATATGGATAACAAGATAGGGTTGGACATAAACTAACTAAGGGGATTGGAATGAAGTTCAGGGAAGGGTAAGACATGGAGTTCAGGGAAGTGGGATATAGTAAACAGGGGTTGGGATCAGGCTTGGAATATATGGGGAGGGCTTGGATAAGGTTGGTTTTGTTGGGTGCATATATGCATCATACCCTCAGAATCAAGCATAATATATTATCAAGACCTTTTTCTGAGAATTTTTCTTGATAGGATATTCAAGAGAGGTTCAAATGATTTTTCTGAGATTTTTCTGTATTTTTATCTCGCCTGATTTGCGAGATCTACTGATTTTCTGTATCACTATGTCATGTGTACCTATAGTTCAGCTCTAACTGACAGCTTGGTCGCCGAATGAGTATGGGCGCTTAGGCGCCAGTTGGGCAGTAAGACACATACTCGCATAGACCCTTCCTCCTCAGTGCTTGACAGCCACTGAGGAGGTGAGCCCACTATAATTTCTGTATATTTTCTGTAATAATTACCTTGTAGTTAATTTATTTAGCTACCTCAAATCTCTGAACTTACTGCACAAATTTGCTCATAATCCCTTCATGTTTTGGGGTTCAGGGTTTGGGGTGGGGTTAATTACTGAATATGGTTACTGTAGATCTGCAAGGAACTGGATTGTAACAGAAGGTGGTAATGGGGAAATAAGTCAATATTCAAACTAAAGAACAAATACAAGATTGGAGGACTATTAATACCTCATATCCTAATTGTATACTGGAAGCATATAACAAGAAGACATAGGCATAGCACAAGAAGGACATAAGAGTTGAATAATAATTGGAGTTCAGAATAGGTTCGGAGGTTTGGATGAAGCAGAGTACAAGTAATCTTCTTTGGGTCATGAATATGGATTATACTTTATAAGGCATATAACAAGAACTGAAATGGAATACAATAGTTGCTTTGGAAACCAAAGGTCTGAAGGTCTGGAACCTCAGTGTTAGATCTCAGGGATCTAACAGTGGTTCATGATTCTGACAAGCAAGGATATGTGTGTACAGGAGTTGTACATGGCTCCAACCATATCTCACAGCCACTTGAGCATGATACTGCCCGGTATATGAGTAGTATCAATATATACTGAGGGGTAATCAGCAATTCATCCCATGGTATGACACTGTTTGGGTTTTGCAAGCAATACATTTATCCTGCAATATGTTGTTAGCCTTGCTGGTTTACCATGGGATAGGGATACTTACTCCTTTGGATGTGGAAGTCTTTAAGGACTGCAAACATGAAGATGGTCAAAATGTGATTTGCTTCATTGATGGTCACAGGGAATAGACCTGCACACATGAGTGATCTATATTAACCCCTATCCCTATCTCACTTGATACCCATCACTGAGACTGAACATATACAGGACCAAGCCCAGGATGCCATATCTATCACAAACATCAACCTAAACATCAATATCAACGTACATACATGTCAAAGCGACATCTCTATCCCGGTCCGATACCAATCAATCTACCCCACACATACAAATGTCATATAGACACATCATATCTATTATTAGATGCATGTCATCTCGAGACATCCCTACATCGCCATCGCTGCATGTGGGACAAGTAGCCAACATGTTTCTCCTATGTCACTGTGTTAAAAGCATGTAAAACCGTAAGGTGGAGATGAATGGAAGACAGATCAGAAAGGACTTTGGCTTCAGCTTATGTGCTGCACCTCTTGAAAAATCACAGGTCCCAAGATTTTGGAACAGAGAGGTCAAGTAAGATAACACAGTTCCATGGTACATGCGGAAGTGCGAAGTGCGGGAGCAACAGCAGAAGTGTGCTAAGAACACTATGGGTGAGGTTAACACAAAATGTGGTCAATATTCGAACTAAGGTTACTAGTGCAAATACAGGGGCTTATATACTGAGGGGTACATGTAACAAAGCAGTAGTAAGGAGATCCGAGTCAGAGCGGAAGGGGTGTTCAGTACAGATCATGAGCAGAGTCAGGGTTCAGAGGGCAGGGGGGACATAGATTTGGTATCTAATATAGGTAACCCTCATCCATTGGTAAGGGGACACAGATGTTCCATGTGAAACAAGGTACTCTTGCTGATGGAGGGGCCAGGGACACTGGAGAGCTGAGTAATGGTAAGGTGGTAATGGAATTGACAGGGCAGAAGGTGGAATGGAAGAGTGGAATGCACAGATGTAACACACTGTCAGTTTATGATTTACATTCACTACTCCCTATGTCACGCCCCCCATCCCATATAATTAGTCTTTTTTTCGTTACTTACTGCACCTCCATCCCTGCCATCACATTACATAAGCAATCCGAGAAATATTCATTGTGTCAGTCAGAAGTAGTTAAATAGTTCAAATCATGTACAATTATTTTAGTAGTAACAATACTCACCCCACACAAGTTGTTCGAAGTTCTTAGTTAAAGTAGTAGTCAAGATAACTAGTATATATTGCAGTTTACTTGAAATTCTCTCTCAGAACAGATCTCTGCTCAATTCAGCTTCACTTGAAGTTTGAATTATATTCTCCAATCATATAAACAAACCACATATCACAAGACAGTTTGCATTCCAAGGTCCTGGAGAAATCATGCAAAGCTTCAGGTGCATATTTGATATATCTGTGATACATTGCACTTACACTGTCCACAGAAGCCTTAGTAACCAACCAGCATATGGTATACCACTATTTTCCCATGTGGCACAGTATACACAGCAGATTTCTCAACCCTTCTGTGACTGAGCAAAGATGACACTCAAAAGTATATCCTCTTTGAAAATTAACACCCTGAAAGATCACTCACAGTTTCTTGACACATAGCTTCCCCTTCACACCCTGTGTCTGTATGCACCATTTCACTAGACTCAGATGGCCAACCTATACTGCTGTAGCTGGACATGAATGGCATGGTGAATATGAAGTTCACCCAAGTGTTGGATGAGTACATGGAACACTCAGTCTGGAATCAAAGAAATCAGCAATGATTACTTTGATAGCCTATGCCAACCAAACAACAATGCCTTTCCAAGGGCTGTGCCTGTCAGTCCTTCCTCCACCCCCTTATTACCATCTTGTGACACTGAGCCCAGCATTCCTATAGACAAGTATCAGGATTTATTGCATGTTGTATGTGTATGGTGCCACCTGACATCTCTCACGCACAGTGGACAAACCCACGGCATTGATCATATACTTGCACATTGAACACCCAGTATGTGTTGTGTCAGATGCCCAGCCTGCCACGAGGCCCACTTCAATCTGCCCAAATAATGGCATAGTACACCACTGGGGCTTCAGTAAGCAATATCAATTGTAACCCAAGGTAATTACTGACCATACATATGCAGGTACATTCACCATCTCTCTGGCTCTCAGCTGATGGCAACTTTAATGCACAAAAAACAAGGAAGAATGATGACCCAGAGGACATCTCCCTGGGGAGTGGCAAACATTTTTCTGTGGAAGAAGAAGCTTACCAGAAATATCTGTCCAAGGTCAGCAACAGCTTGGAGGTGATACCAGCAAAGTTGATGTTGTCACATTCAAGCACTAACTAAAGACTCTCATCTCAGAAGTCTACATGCACAAACCTGAAGGCTGTCAACATGCAAAACAAGGCAAAGTTCAAGAAAATGGAAGTTACTGGCATTGTTGTGATTGTGTGTGCCTGCCACTGGATGTTTCATCCTGGGACAGCTGTAGACCTACAAAAGGGGGAAAGGTTGTGCTGCCAATGACCTAATTTTATGTGAAAATGCACTCATCACACCCATAGGTTCTCTAACATTGATTATGCTCTTGCCCAAGCCTTGTGGGAATGTGAATCAATCACATCAATTGGTTTCACTTATAATGTAGCTTGCTAGTACATGATCAACTTATCAACATGTGTTACTGACTGATTTCAACATTTTGGAGTACTGATTCCCCACATCATCACATGGGTTCTCAAAATGCACTTACAAGGGCAAAAAGATGATTTTAGTTATGGATTCTCCCATAAATACACAACTGGGGCTGGATGGATAGCAGGCAAGCTCATTGCAACCATGTGGCAGGAAATAAACCCCACAAATGGCAGTGCAAAAGAAATGAATCCCAACCATTGCTATGATTTTTAGATGACATGTACAGCAACTGGAATTGGAAGAATAAGATTGTTAAGCTCACAGACATTACCTGGAACTTTGGAGGTCAGACTTTGAAGGTATGCAAGGGGGGAAGGGACTTGGCTTCAACTTATGGGTTGAGCCACCTACTTTCATTGGGTCCTGTTAGATCCCTGAGATCTAACACCAAGACTCCAAACCTTGGACCTCCAAACTCTGAAGTAACTATTATATTCCATTTTAGTTATTGTTGTTTGCCTCTTAAAGTATAATCCTCATTCATGATCCAAGGTAGAATACTTGTACCTCATCTGATCCAAACATCTGACCCTATTCCGAACTCCAATTATTATTTGACTCTTATATCCTTCTTGTTCTACGTTTATGTCCTTCTTGTTATACATTCTTAGGATACAATTAGGTTACGAGGTATTAATAGTCCTCCAATCTTGTATCCGCTTCTTTAGTTTGAATATCAACTTATTTCCTCATTACCAACCTCCAGTCTTCTCGCATCACTATCTCTGTAGTTACTCTAGATACTACTAGTGATACCTCTGAGTCCAAACCTCCAATACTCTGATCTCCGAAATTAGGGACTGAATGATAGTAGGTGGCACAGGCCATAAGTTGAAGCCAAGTCCCTACCCCCCTCATATTGCTTCAAAGTCTGACCTCCAAGTCTCTGACCTCTGAAGTTCCAGGTAACATCCATGAACTTAACAAAACTGTAAAAATATGACTTAGGAATTTGTCAGGAAACTGCCTCCAGAAACTGTCAGTTTCATTATGATTTCCTATCTAAAGAAATCATTAGTAAATTCTAAATTTCTTCATGGTTTCTTGGTATAGCAAAATATTAAGCCATTATGAAAATCTTGTCCTGGAATCTGGGAGAAATTTTGGATTTTTCTAAAATTTCCTGACACTGGAAATTATACTAAGTCTTCAGTTTCTAGGAGCAGGAAATTCACAATCTCTCAAATATTTCCTGGTTTGGAAAATCTTTAGGAAAAAAAGAGATTGTCAATTTCCTGCTCCCAGATTAATATAATTTTCAGTGTCAGTGTCAGGAAATCTTGGAGAAATTTGGATTTCTCCAAGATTTCAGGGCAATATTTTCATAATTTCCTGATATGTTACTGTACCAGATAAACATGAAGAAATGTAGAATTTAACAATGATTTATTTATATAGGAAATAATAAATAAACTGACAGTTTCTCAAGGCAGTTTCCTGACAATTTCCCAAGTCATATTTTACAATTTTTATATGCTTTCCTGAACGTTGTCTCCAAATTTTCCAATGGGTTTCTTGACTTCAGAAATTTTCCCACGCCTGTCACACTACTAAGACATACCGTGCATGGATATTACTATATACGGATACGTTTGCATGGGCTCGACCTACTAATATAACCCCGTTGGGTACTCGCTTACAGTAATATACCGGCTTAGTCATTGTGTCAGCTAAACTTCAGATAAGTATCCCCTTCCTTCCGCTATCGGAGAGGTCGGATTCCTCACGTTTACCCTAACGACTTTGTCTCGAAGCAGTGTGCGCGCGTCAAGTGTCTCCACTGACTTCCCTACACCACGCAGACCAGCATTTCATTTATGCTTGTTCCAAATCCCCGAGTCGTTTTCAGCGATATCCCGCATGGACTCCCTGTCCCGAATATCACGCTTATTCACGATGAAACCCCTGTTATTGACACCTTAAATGTCGACCTCAATGGCGGTATCCTAATCAAGACAATAGCCTTGAGCCTCGATCCATACATGCGGAACCGTATGCGCCCCCTTAGTGAAATGGGCGATATGCCTGCCTTCCCCTTAGGAAACGCGTAAGTGAAGCAGCCCTCAAAAAACACCGGTGCTTGATACCAGTGTAGGATTGATGGTTTTGGTGTTGCTGAAGTCGTGAGGACCGAATATTCTTCAGTTCCAGTGGGATCACATGTATATGGCTTCATGCGTCCGTGAACCTTTACCCCGCATTGACTGCTGCCTAAAAGCGATCCCAGAATTTCAGAAGTATACTGTACTGCCCAATTTGGATTCAAATGTGGACGGCTTGTCGGATCTCGGCCTGCGTATTCTAGACAATCCCTATGCAATACCTTGGAGGTATTTTGTTGGTATCGTAGGAATGTCTGGCCAATCCGCTTTCTATGGTTTGAAAGACATTTCCAGTCCAAAGAAGGCGAGCGAATAGATATAACATGTCCATCCACGCTCATTATGATCATCAGGGAGAGACTCTCTTTGTCTCGGCAGCTTCGGGTGCAGTTGGACAGTATGTCAAAGCGTTATATCCTTACATAATGATAAACATCTCACCCCTCACAAGCGTCGTTGTGCAACTTGCAAAGTCGCTCGGACTTAAAGTTATCGCTTCCGTCGGTTCAGAGGAGAAGGTCAAACTCGTCCGGGGTCTAGGTGCAGATCATGTCTTCAATTGGAAGACCTCAAATGTTCGAAAGGAGCTAAGCGAACATGGACCAATCAACATCTACTTCGATAACGTCGGTGGGGATACTTTGGAAGCGGCCATCGAAAATTGCGCGATGAGAGCACGCATTGTCGTGTGTGGGATGGTCAGTCAATACAATACCCCAATCAGTCAAGCTTACGGCATAAAGGTACTCCTTTCATTGGAAATTGGTCCAATTGAACGCTTATCTGGATGTCAGAATCTCTGGCTCATAAACCGCTATCGTATCAGGTATGAAGATTTTCTCAGATTCAGCTGAAATCAGGTCCTTAAGGCAATTAGAATGGAAGGTTTCGTTGTCATTGATTGGCATACTCTATATGAAGAGGAATTTTATACAGAAATTCCGAAGAAAATCGCTTCAGGGGAATTACGCTACCTGGAACATGTATATCATGGGCTCGAAAGCGTTGGTCAAGGCTTATACGATGTTTTGACTGGCGGGAATGTAGGAAAGGCTGTGGTAGTGGTGTC
Organism: Ramaria cf. rubripermanens; assembly: GCA_003316465.1. Taxonomy (NCBI): domain Eukaryota; kingdom Fungi; phylum Basidiomycota; class Agaricomycetes; order Gomphales; family Gomphaceae; genus Ramaria; species Ramaria cf. rubripermanens. The sequence goes on along the minus strand of QFFB01002033.1, from coordinate 6,848 downwards.
CAACGATTAATCGTTGTAGACATTGGGTAAGGCAGACATAGATATGCGGCAACATTTGCCACCAGTAATTTCGATATCAGTAGATAAATAAATAAATAAAAACAGAAATGCCCCAAATCCCGAGGGTAGTCATATGTAGGAATCTGTACCAAATGGTCAGATCTCAATCACACAGCGTATGTGATACACTGAGGAGAAAGTGTGAACTCTGATTCGCGTCCTACCTCGCACGCATGGGTGCTTGTGTACGCCCATCGTTCACGCTTGCAACTCTAACACACCCCCTCAAGCGTTGACCGCGACGCCTGATCTCCCTAGGCCTTGTTGAGTAGGTAACAAGATTGGTCGGTTCAGAGCTTGGTAAGGATATCTGCTCAGTTTTCTCTTGTAGGCACGTGTGTAAAACTGACTTCGCCATGTGCGACACGCTCCCGAATGAAATGATGCGCGACATCAATATGTTTCGTGGCATGGAATGTTGGATCTTTGGTGAGGATTATCGCTCCCATGTTGTCACATAGGATGCTCGTGGTCACCTTTTGCTAAAAGCCAACGAATTTAGCAGCGATCTGAGCCACAAGGCCTCCTTCGTTCCGTAACTGCATGACATGCATTCGGCTTCGACACTTGGGGTTGCTACCATAGGTTGCTTCTTAGAGATCCATGAGATCAGTCCACTCCCTAAGGAGTAGAGGTAGCCGGCAATCAATCTCCAGTCGTCTTGATCCAATGCCCAGTTGGAGTCAACCCACCCAGAGAGTGATATTTGTTTCCCTTCCAGGACTAGTTCAACATCATGTGTTGTGTATATGTAAGTGATAAATCTCTGTGCTTGAGTCCAATGTGCCATCCCATGATTCATTGTCTAACCCTGTGATGATTAATAAACCTGGGGAAGCCAAGGCATTTCTTGATCAATATTCCCCTGCTGCTTTGATTAATCAAGTAGATCAATCAAAATTGAGCATAAGGCATAGATCACAAAAACTTGATGAATCAGATGAAAAAAAAAACCAGAAGAATCAAAACAAAACAAGGAGTCACCTCCATAATTGAGAGGCCACATGAAAACCTGGTGTGGATGGAGATTCAGTTGCTAAGTAGATTAAAAAATTCAGCAGCATAGATAAAAACAACATGGTGAGCAGGGGTCACACAAAGACAACATGCAGCCATGAAATGAGATCTATAAAACAAAATCAACTGAATAAATCAGACAAAATCAATGCAAATAAGGTGCATGCTAATCCAGATTAACCAGGAGACCCAGTTTCTAGCTACCTGACCTTCACATCCATATACCTATGCTGATATTCCATTGCCATTGTCTTGTAAGGGCTGCTTGTTGGTGTGTATATGCACTTCATCCCTGGCCAGAGTCTGTCATGTTGCTGTAAGGGCAACCCTCAAACCTAGAGAGGGGAAATCCAAAGTCTTATGATCACTACTAAATACAAGTTGATGAGTGTCTTACCTAGCAGAGGGGAAATCCAAAGAGAAAAGGCTAAAGATTCCCAACTACTAGGAGACAATTATATACTACATACTACTTATGTGCAGATCAACTCCTGTGGAGCCTTGCTCCATGGAGTAAGGAGAGTCAGGCATGAGAAAGTGAAAAGTGCGGATCCTTGACAGCAGTTGATGGTCCACTTCAAGGATCAAAAATAGCACCAAAAGTGTGGATCTTATGTAGCAATCAATATTCCACTTTAGGGCATTTTTAGAGGGAGTAGAGGGAGGAGGATGGTAGGCTAGCATTGGTGTGATGGGTCCACACATACTCCAAGGAGCCATTGTGGACCATTGGTCTGAGGCCACAGACTGCTAAATGAGGTTATTGTGAATCATGGGTCTGGGACCATGGATTACTGAATAGGGTTTGCAGTAAAGATGTACTAATAGGAATAATACCTATTAGCCTGCACACAACAGTCCTTCTACCTGGACAGTCCATAATGCAGTTGTTCATGGGCAAAGAGACTACAATGGTGGGTTGACTGGTATGGAGAATGAGTCATACAACCTGTTCTTCTGGGATATAATGCAGGTGACTTCTTGTGATGGTGACCTGGCTTCGTGTGACATATGATGTAGACTTGTGACTTGTGATGTGTGACATATGCAAGGCTATGTCCTGTGACAAAGCTTCAACTTGTGCCCTAAACTTGGGACTTGACTTGACTTGAGAAGTGAACTTGACTTGATATTGTACTGCAAGACCAAGCCATTTATATACACATCCCCAAGCTACAATGATGTCATGAACTGTGATGGGTTGAGTCATATGATGAGCAAGCAGGTCTGAGTCAGAATGAGTCATGGTGAGAACACAAAACACAAAAGGGGAAACAAAGGAGAAATTACAATAGCAAAAGTAAGCAAGAATGTGTCAGATAGGGGTAGAGTATGGTGAATGAGTCATAAAAGATCCAAAAGTAGAACAAATATAAGTCATGACAAGAAAAGACTAACGAAAATAGAAACAAGGTGAGTCATTCTAGAACAAAGTGAGTCATAACAAGAACACTATAAATATCCACCAATCATAGTCATACAAATGGTCCACTTTCTCTGAGATGAGTCATGACATTGATTGGTGCAATTGAGTCATAAGAATGAGGGTGATGAATCAATAACAGAAATAACTCCTGAGCTTCCTCTTGATCCACTCCTATGATAGAACATGAGGGGGAGACAGTTGTATATGGTCTTGAGTAGCTCTATGATGAAGGTTGAGCTAGATTGACATGGGAGGGTTGGTTGGGTATGGAGCCTGGAATTCTGCCTTGTATTCTTCCCTTCCTTCATTGTGAACAACAACAACAACAACAACAACCCCCTGTATCCAAGGAATGTGAATGGCTGTGTATCATCTTGGAAAAAACACAGAATCTCCAATGGCATATGATTTTGGAATATAGGGATGTAACTTCTTCATCAAGAGCCATGCTGCTTTAGGTGACTGGGGGTAAAGCATATGATGTATTTTAGCATGTCTTCAAATATCTTCAGAATCAAGTGACCATCGTGATAATGAGGGTGATGTTGGAGACTCAAAGGTCTGAAGGGGAATAGAGTTTGAAGCTGCATTGTTGATGGCTGGCATAGGGATAGAAATGAACCAATAGTCAATGGGGTATGGCTGTGTCATCTGGCTGGGCTGAACTGAGATGATAGAATAAGCTGAGATGAAATAGACACGTGTGGAGCTTGGAGTTTGAAGCTTTTAGATACATGTCATTCAATTTTCCTTCAGTGGATCATTGGTCCGGGACCATGGATCACCAAATGAGGTTCCCCTGACAGTTGCACTCATTTGCTGGTTGACTCCATACCTGATTCATATGGTTGAAGGAACAGTAAGTTCTTTGGAACTCTTACCACTGGAGGCATGAAAAAATTTCTGAAGTTAGAAAACCCATTGGCAAAGTCCACACCAAAATCAAGGGTGTCCTAGGATGCTGCTCACCATCATCTTCCCACTCAGCTTGTTCCTCTACAGAGCACTTTAAAGGCCACAGTCCACAGCCAAGGTTCCTCCCAGGTACCATTACTGAGCTCATGTGGCTTTGAAACATCCTTCATCCACAGGTCCTCATCATGCAAAAGGCAATAAAACAGATCATCCTCACTGATCCCCAAGGACACCAATGCATGCTTTGCAGTGCAGTAGTTATGTATGTATTTCTTTCATTCTGTGATCCCAGCTTGTAGAACTGTCTGAGCACATGTGTTATCATGCTGCCCTCAGAGTTGCTTCATCTTGAACCCATAGTTGATACTCAATTGTTTGATAGTGAGGCAAATGTGTTCTTGTGTTCTAGTACATCATTGGGCTGGCCCTCTTGGAACTGATATTATCTCTGCCCAAGCAGCATCAAGCCAAGCCTCTGATGTGTTGCTGCAGTGAGAAAGTCAGGTGGCAAGCACAGCAGCTCTTCTTCAGGATTTTTATACTTCATGCTGCTAATCAATGCATACTGGGTGGGGAAGCAGGTCATTTGATACACATGCCAGTTATCAATGTCACAGGATAGCTTGGTATGATCTTTCATAATATTGGCTTGGTCTTGTGCTGAGATATCAGTGCTGGTTCTGTCCACTTGTGGTTGCAGGCATTGTTGTGATAAAGAAAACACGAAAATAATTATAAAAATGTTTCTATCAATTCATGCTCAGTACCAGAAGACTAATGCAATATTTGGACGATTTATTGGATTTTATATAGGGGATAATAATCTGTAGCAACTTGAACACTGCTGGACCACATAACCAGCCCTTTGATGCCTACTATGTCATGGGATCAAGACCAGATCGTGGATCTGATCACACACATGATTACCCCACACAACCATCAGGTCAACTTGCTTATATAAGTACCAAACCTTTGGTGGAGCAAGCAAAACAAAATATATTGTTGCAGTATGGAGATTGCTGCATGGGGTCATTGGAACCCATGGAATTTGAAGGGAGTGGTGTATCACATACACTCACTCAATTAAATGCATACAAAACAGGTCCAGAAAATAATAATATATATTAAAGGTTTTTCACAAGTTTGTTCTGTTTTATTTTCTCATATCCTTCTATTCATTAATTGTCATCCTCATTCATTATAAGAGCTCTGCCCCCAACATCCTAGGTAGTATCCCTATCCATCCAATGTTTCAACATGAGCAAGGGAATATTTGCTCCACCCTGCTTACATACAACTATCTCTGCAACTCATTTCCACCTCACCCATTGTTCTGCTTTAAAGATATTTTTAGAATAATTCTAGTATAAATACCCCTATAGTTCCCAGATGAAACTAGTGACAAAATATTAGCAAGAACTTTTATCTTGTACAAATCCAAATATCTGCTTGTTAAAACCACGAAGAAAATATTCCCTGACCTCTACTTGCTGTTTCTGACAGCTCCAAAGCATCATAGAAATTATCTAGTTATTATTATAGTTCTAGGCCCTCAAAACCAAACACCTTTCCATCAATAATTTCCCAAGCAACATGCATCTTTTGTTACTAGCATCACTGAGCTGAATTCCCAGTTCATCCCCAGGGCTGAGTGCTGATACCCCACATCACATGACCTACTGCATCATCAACACATGCACCCCATTTGGTGCCATGTTGATAAGGTATAACACCCTCAGTTTTGTTAAAAAAATTATTTTTATATTCATTTTATCTTAAAAGGCATTACCTATGTCAGTTCAGTGAGTTCATCTTCATTGAATTCATAGATATACATACTGCACTGCTTGTAGCCTCAGATGTGTGTTCAGGTAACCATGATGCTGCTGTCACCACTGCTATTTTGTTCTGCCTTATATTCATCCAATGTCAATTTTTGCATAATAGCAGCTTGACTTGGGGCTTATCACCCCCAATGATGTCCGTATACTAGATTTAAAACATGGCAGTAATGCTAACCTCATTATGTCAGTGGTTTCAATATCTATATTTTTTTTTTTTGATTCCTTCGTGAGTGTGATTCCGAATATGGCATGCGCATTGATTAATTGAAGGTGACGTAGTGCGGGGGTCGGAGATGATATATGATGATGTTCCAGAGATTCGGCTCAGGGGTTCCTTCGGCATCAAGATGGATCGTCGGTCAAGTAAAAGAAGAGAGATTCGATGTATGGTAATGAATTGAGGGAGTAGATAGATAACCTAGTGTAGCTAGCTTGTAGATTGTAGAATTTTGTTGAAGAGGATAATAGGAAATTCTTTGAAAGGCAAGTCTGAATGCCCTGAGCTTTTCCAAGTGTATCAAGAAGGATATAATTCTGGCTGAAGAACAACATACAGGAATATCATGATACTTATACAAGAAGGTGTATGGGTGATTTTGGGAATGCTAATAATAGAGACGGAGGTCTGGAAAATTAGTAACTAAGGGGATGAAGGATAGTACTATCTGTGGAGCAAATAGTGCTGGATTTTGTTTTGGATAGTGGAAAAAATCTGGAAAATAATCAGTTGTCAGAGGGAAGAAAATAGTGAATGGGGGAATTGGAAGTATAATTTTCGATGACAAGTAAAAAAAGATAATAGAGAAAAATGTCTGTCTCTTTGACATAATAATGTGAAAGCTGCTCCTTCTTCTCCTATCCCATATGCGATCCAATTATTGGATATGTTTGATGCGTTCCTTAATCTTAAATTCTGTGTCATTGTCATCCTCGTACGACCCTCTATAGTCGCAACATTCTTTTCCATTCTATTTTTATTATTCCAGCGGTTCAGGCGCCTGCTCACCATGTAACTGGGCCAATTGATTATCGGTGACGCATGTTTGTTAAGCTCACAGACATTACCTGGAACTTTGGAGGTCAGACTTTGAAGGTATGCAAGGGGGGAAGGGACTTGGCTTCAACTTATGGGTTGCACCACCTACTATCATTCAGTCCCTAATTTTGGAGATTGGAGGTTCAGAGGTTACTCGGAGATTCAAACTTCAGAAGTATCACTAGTAGTATCTAACTATGGAGATAGTGATGGAAGAAGACTGGAGGTTGGTAATGAGGAATAAGTTAATATTCAAACTAAAGAATTAGATACAAGATTGGAGGACTATTAATACCTCATAACCTAATTGTATCCTAAGAATGTATAACAAGAAAGACATAACCGTAGAACAAGAAGGATATAAGAGTCAAATAATAATCGGAGTTCAGAACAGGGTCAGAGGTTCAGATTAAGTGAGGTACAAGTATTCTACTTTGGGTCATGAATGAAGATTATACTTAAGAGGCAAACAACAAGAACTAAAATGGAATGTAATAGTTACTTTGGAGTTTGGAGGTCTGGAAGTTCAGAGTATCGGTGTTAGATCTCA